>BQKZ01005866.1:17521-30767 GCA_036244855.1 Temnopleurus reevesii | reverse complement strand
ATTAAAATGACTGTGAGATCTAATCAGTTACTTCAGTCCATTCCTGATTCATCACTTTTGGCAAAAAAATATCAAATATCCATGGCAACGATTTATAACTTTCCCGCTTTCTGCCTGGCGAATTCGCTCCTTTCTTTACCCGCTACAGGGACCTCTCTCTCGTCCCACAACGTGATGCCATCACAAGCACAGATCTTCTTGGAATTCTCAAACAATCCCGCTGACCGAGCTATGATCCCGCAGGCAACCCTACAAAAAAAAAGGGAAAAAGGACAAAGGAAAATCAGTAAAACTTATTGGATATGAAAGCATATTATGAAGAATTGATAATTCTTCAATTATAAAAAAAAATCTTCGAATTCTCAAACAATCCTGCCAACCGAGTAATAATTCCATGGGCAATCCTCCAGAGAGTCAGCTAAAAAAATTTTTTTTAAACAATCGCTACCTCTAACTGCCATAAAACATACAGACTGAAGAAATTAATTAGTCTCATGATGTTGAAATGTTGAAAGTTTCAACTGCTACTTATAGTCTTCATCAGGAAAACAATCTTTCTACATTGGAAAATTCTAAGACAACATTAATGATTAAAGACCAGAGCTTGAGCAAAAACAACCAGGCTTCAATCGAGGGCTTGATATACATATAGCATAAATACAGATGACTGAATGTCGAATTCTCTCTCGTTACCATAATAAAAAGCACTAAATATTATTTGTCCACCCCCTCCCAAGATAGTAGCAATGCAGGGGGTGGAACTGTGATCACAATGGTGATGACGACATGTTGTGTGCCGTTGCCTCGTTTCACTGATTTACACAGTTTACTTATGTACCTGACAAAAAAAATCTTACATCGATGCATAAAATCGCCTATAAGTTATCAAGAACCTGTATCCAGTTAAAAATTATATATGATGTGCTTAGATAACTAATGAAAGATAGACCTGGTTATAGTTTTATGCACATCCTTTCAATTATATTGCATAAATCGGGCCGAAAACACCAAATAGTGTGATCACTTTTCAACAGAATTTGCCGGTATCACTAATTTATTCATCAATCAGCACTACCATTGCTCATTGAATCTGCGCCTCCTAGGAATTCTATTCATCCCCCGCTTGTCATGCTTGTACGCGCTATTCATCACGATCGCTTCATTGTTTACTTTACATTCTTGACAGATTATCTTGCTCTGTCACTTCTGCCCTGAATAAATTATGACGACTCGTTTTAAGAGTGAAAATCAAATGTACAATTTAAATCACGTTTTAAGGAATTTTATTTGATGGAGTATCATAAATGTTAATTATACCAACCCTTTCACTATCTGAGCTCATCCTTCTTCAATTTTCAGACACATACGAGCTTTAATTTTTGTGTTCTTGGCGATTTTGTGTATCAATGTAGGGACTATTTTCGTCATATACATAAGTAAACTGTGCAAATCACTGAAGTGAATCAAGACAGCGGCACACAACATGTCGTCATCAAGTTTTTCCTCCCCCGCAAAGTTATTGATCCCGGTCGTGTTTGGGATGGGGTGGACAAAAAGTTTTAACATGAATTTGTGCAATAGCGAAGTTGAATGTAATTTTCAATCATATGTTCCTGTATTCTCCGTAAACTTAGTTCTCGATTGAGGCATAATGTAGGCATGTGCGAATTCGGTCAAACTGAGGACTTTAAATATCCTCATTCACTTTTTTACCACAATGAACCTCTTCTAATACATAAAACATATCGCTAGTCATGATTAAGTATAAGGCTTGAAAAATGACTAGCAAGATGATGACTTATCACGTTAGTCATAGGCAAGAGTTGCTAACAAATTTGTAATTATTTTCAAAGCAATCGCAAATGTAACAACTTATTAATTGCTGATTACCAATCAACACCCCACTAAATATGTTGCAGCTTTAATTTCACATAAATCTGCCACATGGATTTCACATTCATGGAATCATGATCAAGTGAGTTCCATAGTACACAGGAAGGGGGGATCTTGAAAAACTTTTTTAGCATAACTTACCCCAGACCAAGTTTTGCTCCAATTTCTGCAGTAACGTCAGAATCAGGTCCAACAACCACTGATCTACCAATGACATCCCAGACCTAATAGTATACCAAGCCAGAAAAAAAATGTAATTCAAAAGTAAATGGTGGATCAAGGACTTGTTTTCTATTAACATGATAATCAAAGAAAACTTCACAAAACGATGAGATACATGTAGAGGTAAGAATCAACCTTTAACTATTCTTCTATTTATTCTGTCCCCCCAAAATAGAAAGTATTGAACTTGCTTTCATCCATGTATAATAGTCTCCCTTAAATTACCTGATTCATTATACATTGAAAATGTACCAAAAGATACAAAACAAATTTTCGATCAAAGAACAATTTTAGTTATCAATTTTACTTCCCACAATAATGCTTTAAATAAATTATGAAACAAATTGTTTGATAATAAATATTCAGTTCTATATTGCACTTTTATCTCACCTAGACTCATGCAATAGTTTATTTTTTTGATCTATCATCTACTCAATTACAACAGTTATAGCAAATTCAAAACTCAGCAGCACGGCTTGTAACACAAACAAAGAAATATGATGCAATATCCCGTTCTGACAAAAACTACAGTGGCTCCCCATTAAATCCAGAATCAAGTTTAAACTGCTCTCCCTAGCCAATTAATATCTTTATCAGTTAGCACCCATATATTTCACAAAATTGCTCATTCAATATAATCCTGAGAGATCGCTACGTTCTAGTAAAAGATCATAGTTCACTGTACCTAAAACTGCAACAAAATCATACGGTGAGAGATCATTCTCACATGCCACATCTATCTTACGGAATAGTCTGCCAAACTACCTCACAAATATTACACCATATGAAAAATTCAGAAGTAACCTAAAACATATCTCTTTAAAAACAACTTATCTAGTGATAATTCCAGTTCCTCTGACTTCTTTCTCTTTTTCTATATTCTGCTAAGCGCATAGGGACTTTCGCATCATTGTGCTATGCGCTATATAAAAATCTTTCATTATTATTATTATTTTATGACCTGTGTGATATTTTACATGGAAAGGCTGTTTATCAAAATACCCAAAGGACAGTCAAAGGGCTTAATGCTATATAATGTATAGGATAAAAAAAACCCCATAAAATCATGAAATATATATACAATATCAAACATCACCCTTTCTGACAATGGATTGGTCCAAAGTATTCCCTTGGAAGAAATTCTTTATATATCCCTGCAATATGAAGTCAAAATATGGCTTCACAAATTCCCAGAATACAGGACACTGGGATGGACAAAATAATCTTTTTTTTAAATTAATCATGCTCACCTTGATTTGATCATTCTCCATTCTAAATGTAGATCGGCCATTCTCCTCGGCAGTGATTGAACCAAGATCTCCTGTTGCCTGTGAGGAATCAACATGAAACGATTATGATTTCAATACAGGAAGCAAGTGTAAAACATACATGGGGTAACGGAGGATGTGCCCCCTAAACCTTAGAAATGTGAGTTTCCTATTAAACGGCCCTTGCAAAATGTATTATGCGGGCTCTTTTAAGGAGAAGAATATCAAAAGAGCCCTTGCAAATAAAAAAATGTATTTTTACCCAGCAGGAAACTCTGCTTGATTAAAATATTTTGGGAGCATAAAAATTTGTTCGACTAAGAAAAATTTGAATTAGAATATATGTCAATAAAACCTGTATAATATGATTTGTCATATCGACAATTATATTTTAGCAATTATTTGACTTCGACAAGTTTGACTTGGGCAGAGTTGACTTTCTATTCTTTCATCGGTCACATCCTAAATAGACCATACTGCCTCTCTAAATTATGCTGGTCTTTGATTCCATTCTGTGTAACTGAGGCAAACTTGTTATCCTGATTAAATATGTTTTAATAAATAAATAAATAAATAAACTTCCTAAATTCTCCAATTTGGGGCACAAAAATACAGACCATGAATACTGAAGATGTTCAAGAATCTTGTTGTAGCTTGCAATCTGTCTATATCTAAAAGTTACTGTGTGATAGCAGCAATCATATACACTGCACCTCTTATGTTCGCAACTGAGGAATCAGTGATTAATTTGTTTCTCTACTGAAGGTCTTGAACCATACCCATCCCCAAATTCTGGTACAGATTTGTTCCCTTGAACCATTATAAACCAATCGGTGACTCCTCCCTTTGCTAAAAAAAATATCTTTAAAATGGAAGAAAAAAATCTCTTGTTTTTTCAAAAGCTCTTATTCAATTGTAAATGTTATCTTTGACATATTTCTGGATGTTCATGTTTCGGTCACAGTCTTCAGGCAATTTAACAGATTGATTTTTTTTTTCAATCTGAGAAAAATACTCATAATTCTGATTAATCTCACCCTTTGTTTTGCAGCTTTCTGTCCATGATTTATGCCCCTTGCATCAAATACATCTCCACAGCTGCACAAGAAAAAGTTTACGGAGAAAAAGGAGGGATTGTTATTGTTTATTTTCTGTTGTGAAAATTCAAACAAACATTGTATGAATAATAGAGGAATTTTTTAATGAGAGATTTCAAGTTGATATGCCACTAGTGTTTATGCCTCTACCATCACATAAAGAAATTTTCTTGCGTAATGAGTCCCTCGGTCACTTGGCTATTATTGGGAAATTTTGTACCTAAATGGTCCTTTTGTACCTAAAAATTTTTCCCCTGCTTGCCCCTTTTACGAGCAAAATCATTCATCATTTCAATCAGATAGGGTCCTAGTATCTAATTCTTATGGGGAAAATAGATTTATTCTGATTCATGGAAGAATTTCGGTGTAACAGTTCTGACACTCGCCTTTCAACCCATGTATCGCCTTGCAATTCACATGTTAATTCATTTTTGCCAAAAAGTGAATCTACACTGTGCTGCACTCAATCCAGGCAAAATTGGGTACCTGGTAGGAATTCATTCCTCAAAGTGACCAAGTACCGGCGGCTGGCTCAGCAGCTAGAGCTTATAACTAGTATCAAGCACAAAATTATGCCTATAGTGATTGTGTATATAAATGGACCCATCATTATTATTCTGATCTCACCTTGCACACCCTTGCGAAATATCCCCATATTCATTAACAGAGAGAGGATGCACCCCGGCTGATAGTCCATCGATTGTACCCTCGATGATACAGGTGTCCTGAGCAACCTGAAGAAACCTAACCACCCCTGTAATTGGACCAATCCCCTTTTCCAGCGACGCTACTGCTGCTCCTAAATGTGCACCTGGGGGGTAATGATACACAACACAATTGATTTTGAACATGCCTACCTATGAAAAAAATAATAATGAGTTTGTATTTAATGATAAGGCTATTGTTAAAACCACACTTCTAGTATGAAATAAGTTGATCAGAAAATCTGGTCAATTTGTCTCACAAACTGAATAACAAAACTCAAGAGTAATACCCCAATCACACCAGCACATGAATGCTGCACAGGGCAGACAGAAAGTAATGTTTTTAACCATCACAACTTGTAAGGAATCTGTACCATATTCATCCATGCTTACTTGTGTGAAAGCTATATTAACGGATAAAAAATGTTATGAATTAATAGCGACAGAATTTCCCACAAGAATATTCAAGGAGAATCTCTTGGCGGAACAGTTTCTATGTTAATAACAGTCTCTTTTGTGAAAATGAGAGCAATCTGCCCAGCCATGCATGACGAAAAGGAATAATTACAACTTTTTAATAAAGGCCATCTTCACATACCTGTTGAATTTGACCCTTGACCTTTCAAGACCGCTCTCCGACCAGTGGATTCCAGCAGCTCAGTGACTTTACTTGATGGCAGGACTGTGGTTACAATCACTTGTTCTTGAGCAAGGTTGATTTCATGACCTTCAATACCTGATTGACAGAGATATTTTTATCAATTGTTACACAACACGGATCTAGCTGATCAAATCTTAAAGGCATGCATGAATTTTAAAATTTTACGGTTAGAATAAATTAAAAATTGCATGATTGCAATAAGTGTGCTACATGTATACGAATTGCCAGATAAGCAATAAGTGCTGCAAAAAAATATGATGATAAATTGACTACCCACAAATAGATAGTGTCTCCTAGTTTAAGTGTCATTTTGGCAGCATATACATAATAAAACAGCTAGGCATTTCCCATACACATGATTAGAAAGGTAAAATTACATTGAGAATTTTAGCCCATCCCAGCATAACTTGACATTGTGTTTTCCTCTACAATAACTGTATAGTTTGAAAACTATTGTACCACATATTGTTGTGGGAATGTCCTAAATCTTGACTAAAATATGTTTTCTAGATCCAAAGTAACATTTGTTTTCAGCCAGAACCTACCTTCTATTCCTTCCAAAGATTTTTTAATGGCATTTACACAACTTTGGCAGGTCATCTGCACAGCAAACTCCATCTAAATTAAAATGGAAAAAAGAATTCAAACAGATTAAAGCACCTTAATTACACAGGGATGCTAATGGCTATTAACGGTCACATAGGCCTGATATTAATAGAAATTCGCAAAATGTTTTTAAGTATGAACATGAGCAAGTGCCCTTCAACGTAAAGACTCGTTCTCAAAGCAGACTTTGTACACTATCAGTCTGTATTGTAATTGAACTAAAAAATATTTGGAGAACATACACATAATAGCAAGCATGACTTGTAGCTTGAAATACTCATACAGAAGCTATCACCTTTTCATTAGTCAGCTCAACCCAGTTTCTACTGAAACCATCGTACGAAATATATGGGGAAAATAAGTCGCGGATTAACAAGAAAGTTGTCAAAATTTGTCAAGATTCTTCTTTGAATTAGTTTGATGGAAATATGCGTGCCATACATTCCATCCGTAAATCTAATTTTGCTCCTTTTATATACACTAGAGTACACAAAAATGAGTAATTGGAAAGAGAACCATTTTAGACCGGGAGCCAGGGGGGGTCAACCTAGCTGGAAAGGAAACAAATTTTCTTGTACATAAGTGTAAAGATCGTATGGTCTGATATAACGAATGGATCGTCTGGCATGTTCTATGTGGTGGGTGTGGCCAGGGGGAGGGCCCAAAGTGGTCAAAATTTTGAGCTAGATCAGCTGGAAAGGAAACCCTAAGAAACCTATATGAAAAGATTGGCCATAGTCCACAGGTACATGAATGAGCATTGCCAGACATTTTAAGTGGTGGGGGTGCCCGCCAGACGCCCCTAAAGGGGGTCCGAAAATTGAGCTAGATCAGCTGGAAACGAAACTCCTTGAAACTAACGGGAAAATGTTCGGCAGACTCCAAAGATACACAAATGGCCACTGCCAGACGATTTAAGTGGTGGGGAGTGCCCGCCAGACGCCCCTAAAGTACCCAAATTGTCATTATTGAGCTAGATCAGCTGGAAAGGAAACCCTAAGAAACCTATATCACAAGATTCGCCATAGTCCACAGGGACATGAATGAGCATTGCCAGACATTTTAAGTGGTGGGGGGTGCCCGCCAGAGGCCCCCAAAGGGGGTCCAAAAATTGAGCTAGATCAGCTGGAAACGAAACTCCTTGAAACCAACGGGAAAATGTTCGGCAGACTCCAAAGATACACAAATGACCACTGCCAGACGATTTAAGTGGTGGGGAGTGCCCGCCAGACGCCCCTAAAGTACCCAAATTGTCATTATTGAGCTAGATCAACTGGAAAGGAAACCCTAAAAAACCTATATGACAAGATTCGCCATAGTCCACAGGTAAATGAATGAGCATTGCCCGACGTTTTAGGTGATGGGGGTGCTCACCAGACGTCCCCAAAGGGGGTCCAAAAATTGAGCTAGACTAGCTGGAAACGAAACCCCTTGAAACCAATGGGAAAATGTTCGGCACACTCCAAAGATACACAAATGGCCACTGCCAGACGATTTAAGTGGTGGGGGAGTGCCCGCTAGATGCCCCTAAAGTACCCCAACCGCCAATATTGAGCTTGATCTGCTGGAACCGAAACCACATGAAACTAATGGGAAATTGTTCCTCAGAAATCAAAGATGCACAAATGGTCACTGCCAGACGATTTAAATGGTGAAAAGTGCCTCCCAGATGCCCGTAATATTTATACCCCCCCCCCCCCATTAGGCCACTAGCAGACGGTTTTAAGTGGTGTAGTGTGACTATAGTTTGCAGGCATAAACCCTCAGTGAACCCTGGTCAGTCGTAAAAGAGTGTCTGCTCTGTAAGACTACCTTAGGCCATGTAGCCTACTAAATAGCTGCACCTTCCACGACCAGAAGGTAGCAGAATGAGGCTCCTGTCAAGTCACAATTGTTTTCTGATAAAGTGTCAAATTAGGGTCCCCTGCCGGAGAAGCGAGCTTGACGGTGATAGCATGATAAGAGGGAGACAGGAAGGGCCAGTTTTCAGTGATAAAATTGTTGCTACATCGCCAATTCTGGGTCATATTTATTTGTTCGAATTTTTTTCTTGGTCTTCATTTAAATCAAGAGTGACTCTTGGGCATGAAAGTATCCTTAAACAAGTAAAATACATTTTTCCTACTTCTCCATTCCTTAAAGACAGATCCCTAGCAAGAGGTTCTTTGCGTTCCTCAAAGAAACTGAGGATCGATGCCCCTCTGAAGATGGTTCTCATTTTTATCTCACAAGAAGGCATTTGCTTCTACAATTTCCCACATTCAAGATGAAGTGATTGGGAAGAAACACACTGTGTTGGTCAGTGAGTTACTTAACATGCACAAAAGAGAGTACATCGGTATCGGGGGAGATGAGACCAATATCCGCTTCTACAACAGCCGAAATCTCCTCAGGAAGATAAAGGAACATTTCCATGACAAATTCAAGACAGCTCTGGCAGCCTAAAGGAGGGACAATTTCATTTACTGTTCGGTCCTCTCAGAAGACGATGCAAGGGCGCGTCTCGAGGAAGATTCCATAACATACGAAGAGAATTGCAAATTGAGATGGGCTGCCCTACATCTGAGATCTGAAATCTTGAAGCTTCAAAAGAAGAATACACCTAAACCCGTCACAGTTCCAAACTTGAAGCAATGTGCTGCAGAGATACCAGCACAGGTAGATTTGTTTTTAGAACTCTCCTTTGCGGTATGGCACCAAAAGAATCAATGGAGCGAAAGGTAAATGCCTTGTCATCTGATGCGATATACACTGTGACGTGAGGTTCTGCGAGACCTTGGAAAACACGGTACTTGTATAGGATTAGCATCACTGACAGGGTCCAAGTTAGCCCTTCAGGTTTTTGAACAGATCAGGACATTGTATAAGCTACAGTGAAACCAAAGGACTTGAAACTGAATTCGCCTATTCCGTTGCAGATGACCAACATTACACTCCACATGGCATCGACAGCAAGCGTCTGGGACAACAACGAAGCAAAAGTGGAAACAGTGGATGGAAAAGATACATTCCATGCAACTATTGGTCACACATACCAGAACATGAAAGAAGATGAAGAGCATGTTATTATAAATGTAGGGGAATTTCGAGAGGGAAAGAACCGACATTCATTTGTGGGGATCGAAGGATCAAGAGATACCGGACTTCATGAAGTCCCTCAAGAAGGCCAAATTCCTCAGCACTGATGGGGCACCGGGTAGCACGAGGGCACTCGAATCAACATCTCAGTCGTGCAATGTTGCTAGAGGAGCTCAAAGTTCGGTGTCAGAGTTGATGACAGTCGCCAACGGAGCACCATACACCGAGTATCAGGACCCCAGAGCAACAGAACTACGATCAACCCAAACATCTAATGGAAATAGAAGCATGGCGTCAAATTCGAGAGCTGATCCTTCCGGAACATCAAGATCAGTGTCTCAAAGAAGGACAACCCTTGATGAACCAGATGCTTCATCTCAGTCGGATGAATCCTTGGAAGGAGAACCCACTACTACACATTCTACTTCAGCACCAAGTACAGGAACCAAGCCTCGCTCTGATGACCCATCTGCATGTACCAGACTCAGTGTGTTGGATCTCTTTTGGTTCTGAAAACTCAATGATGGCAGTACACCCTTGCATACAGGATTCATGAGCAAGTACATTCACGATCCCTTGCCGCTGCAAGGAATTTGCTATATGAACCCAATATCGCCTACAAACAATGATGTGGTTAGGGAAACTATGGTCAGATCCCTCAATGTTGCCAACGAAACAGGCCAAAAATATGCTGTTGTAACCCACGACTTAGCAGTCGCGTTGAAAGCATATTCTATCCAATCGATTGAGGCACCTTTGTTCGACAAAATACTGATCATGCTAGGGAACTTCAACACTGAGCTTGCTCTTTGTGGAGCAATAGGAACTTTCATACACGAAAGTGGAATAGAATTCATCCTGACAGAGTTCGAAGTCCTTGCAGAAGGATCTGTGGTCGGGTATGTGAAGGGAAAATTCTACAATACATGTAGATGCACGCGGATCCATGAGCTTCTATAGTGAACATCCTGGAAAAGAAGTTGTAAAACAGATTCCTTCACGAATTAAATGAAGAAGACAGGAATTCATTTCAAGAAGTGATGTCTACGGTGCCCGAGGATCCAGAACGAGTTGAAAAACATCTATCAGATTCTGTGGTCACTCATCACATTCAGATGTACGATGACTTCTTCAAAACTGTTCTCAACAGAAGTCTCGGAAAAACAGCTCGGTTCTGGACAATCTATATATTCCTGATCAATCGCCTCCGTAGAGAAGTTCAGAGATGCACCAAAACCAATGATGTCGAGTGCTACACACAAATCCTCCCAATGGTTTGACTATTTCCTGCGCCATCAACAGACCTAACTATGCCAGATAGGGAACATTGCTCTTACAGAAGCTGAAGGACTGCAAATCGGTGTTCCATAAGAACGTCTTGGAAAAGATGTTGTACAACAGATTCCATCGTCACTTGTGAGAGGGGGGTATTACGGGCCTCTGGCGGCAACACTCCTTCACCTAAAATC
This sequence comes from Temnopleurus reevesii, assembly GCA_036244855.1. Classification (NCBI taxonomy): domain Eukaryota; kingdom Metazoa; phylum Echinodermata; class Echinoidea; order Temnopleuroida; family Temnopleuridae; genus Temnopleurus; species Temnopleurus reevesii. Next base: position 19,769 of record BQKZ01005866.1, on the reverse strand, counting down.
GTCTGCTAGTTGTCTAGCTAAGCCTCAAGAGGCCTAAGGAGGTGAGGTATAACTATTACGGGCGTCTGGCAGGCACTCTCCATAATTTAAATAGTTTGGCAGTAGAAATGTGTGTGTCTTTGGAGTCTTCGGATCATTTTCCTATTGGTTTCATGGGGTTTCCTTTCCAATTGATCTAGCTCAATTTTTTACCACCTTTGGGGGCATCTGGCGGTCACCCCCACCACTTAAAATGTCTGGCAATGCTCATTCATGTACCTGTGGACTATGGCGAATCTTTTCATATAGGTTTCTTAGGGTTTCCTTTCCAGCTGATCTAGCTCAATAATGACAATTTGGGTACTTTAGGGGCGTCTGGCGGGCACTCCCCACCACTTAAATCGTCTGGCAGTGGCCATTTGTGTATCTTTGGAGTCTGCCGAACATTTTCCCGTTGGTTTCAAGGAGTTTCGTTTCCAGCTGATCTAGCTCAATTTTTGGACCCCCTTTGGGGGCGTCTGGCGGGCACCCCCTCACCACTTAAAATGTCTGGCAATGCTCATTCATGTACCTGTGGACTATGGCGAATCTTGTCATATAGGTTTCTTAGGGTTTCCTTTCCAGCTGATCTAGCTCAATAATGACAATTTGGGTACTTTAGGGGCGTCTGGCGGGCACTCCCCACCACTTAAATCGTCTGGCAGTGGCCATTTGTGTATCTTTGGAGTCTGCCGAACATTTTCCCGTTGGTTTCAAGGAGTTTCGTTTCCAGCTGATCTAGCTCAATTTTTGGACCCCCTTTGGGGGCGTCTGGCGGGCACCCCCCACCACTTAAAATGTCTGGCAATGCTTATTCATGTACATGTGGACTATGGCGAATCTTTTCATAAAGGTTTCTTAGGGTTTCCTTTCCAGCTGATCTAGCTCAAAATTTTGACCACTTTGGGCCCTCCCCCTGGCCACACCCACCACATAGAACATGCCAGACGATCCATTCGTTATATCAGACCATACGATCTTTACACTTATGTACAAGAACATTTGTTTCCTTTCCAGCTAGGTTGACCCCCCCTGGCTCCCGGTCTATTAGGATGTGTTGCAATCATCTCCTTGTCAATTTATTTTTCTCATTACTAGGTCTATACTTGTTGCTCTTAAAAAAAGTGAAGTAAATTTTGTAATGGTCACAAAATTACAAAGGCATATAGGAAGACAGAAAATTATATCGGTTTGGAGTACTCTTGAGAGAGAGTTGGATCGCTTCCATTGTTGAATGATGGAGAGCTCTCCACCATTCAACCATTCTTTTAGAAGTGATCCAATTCATAACATAAATAAATGTCAATGTCATCATGGACATGGTCATTAGCTGACTTCCATCAGTGAAAGTAATTAAAAGCTCTTCCAAACTATAAAATAATGGCCTGCCTTTCAAAGAGGCATGAAATGGTTAAGGTACCGGTACCACCTCTTTAACGCACCCTGAATTTTACTTAACTTAACCGACACTTAATCATCTGCAGACAAACATACTTGGCTCCCGGTCTAGCGGAACGGCATGAACAGGTAACGGGGCCGCTCTGGCTCCGTGTACTGTCAATGACCGCTCAGTACTCAGCTGCGTTCACATTTCACGAACAATTCTCTGTCAACACTGAATATCGACTCTTAATCAAATCAAATTTGCGAAAAACTTACCTGAGAGGGTGTTGTCATGATTGTATATTTGATAAATTTATGTAAATAAATAAGAAATTCGTCTAAAATGGGGTAAATTTGCTTCCAAATCTGCAAATCGACGACGGATTTTTCCAGAATTTTCTGCACGGTGAAATAGGTTGTTGTTCTATGACAAATAAAAATTGAAAAATAAAACAAAAACAAGACAAGACATACGAAAAAGAACATGTTGACCCGCAATTAACGTCGGAACTTTGGACGTGAAATATAGACAACCTTTTTGAATGAGTTCAATTCTTTCTTCTTTGTGTTCATATGTGGAGTGTTCTAATTCATGCGCCCATTTTCGCAATTTCGTTTATTCGCCATATTCGAAATGCGAATCCATTTGTATTTTGATGATTATTTCGGTCACCACACCATTTTAAGTTATATTGGCAGGGGTGTCTTAACGAAATTCAGTTCTGTCTGGCTATCATTGCCCTTTTTCGATTTGAATTACCGTTTTGATGACTTGCTCGGAATATAATTAAAAAAAAAACCTAGTTGAACAAAAATAATTGTGCGCGTATGTCATGTTTGCGTTCAC
>BQKZ01005865.1:32446-43298 GCA_036244855.1 Temnopleurus reevesii | reverse complement strand
AAAAAAAAAAGATTCAGTGAAAAGCGTGTCTGTTGCTATGTCGGGTGTAATGTCAATGATGTAGCGGCTCCTTTTCGGCAGCCAGTTAGCATAACACAGGCAGTGAATGAATGCCTTTCGAAATTGCTATCTTGCATTCCTTGACAGATACAGAGGCCACAAGTTAGCTTTAATAATGACTACGGTATTTTACATTTGCATTTACAATTACATTTACATTTACATCATATTCAGATAAAAGTAATTTGTGTATAGACTAAGCGTCAAATTATCTTAATAGTAGAAGTATAACAGTTGAAAATTCACCAAGGTTGAAAATATTATTCATGAATATCCCACCCGAGTTTTAACATATATTCGTGAATGGTGCTGAAAACTTGCCTTCAAATTATTTGTCACATGTTAATTCCTAGCCAATGTATATTACACAAGGTACCGAAAGTTGTTAGTGGCCCTGCCTTTTGTGACAATTATATCTAAGGCCCCTGTCACATATAAGCCCGTAAGCAACACGATTCAACATGACTCTTTGTTCGGAGACAGTTAGCTGTTAACTGAACAAATATTTTTTTTTTTTTTTTTTTTTTTTGTTTTTTTTTGTTTCTTTTGTTTTTTGTTCTTGTTTCTTTTATTCTCTTATTTTTCTTGATTTAACTCTTTTTTTTTCTTTTTTTTTTTTTTTTTTTTTGAATCGTGTTGAATCGTGTTCAGTCGGGGCTTCTTTGTGTCTTGGGCATAAATGTTTAGACACCTCATATGATTATTAATGAGACATTAATCATTTTAAGCGAGGTCTTCTTGAAATCTGAGGATTTGAACCAATGGCACATTTCTTACGAATAATTGTTATATATTATTTCAGATGAATTCTCAAACGGCGATATATTTTTTCCGGCCAGTAAGGGAAATTTGAGGAATCGATGGAATGGTAATGATTACGTCATATAGAATTTTGAGATGGCAGCCTATTGCAAAAGTACAATAGCTTGGAAAAATGATGTCAAAGTTTTGTAACATACAATTAAGGCGCCAATGTGAGGATTGATTTTAACTTTTCTGATGTTTTTTTCTTGTCTTGCCACACGACAGAAAAAAAAAACTTGGCAATGCATTCTCTGGGCTACATCTTGCCAAAACACAAATACTAGGAAAATCTCAATGGGCCGACTCACTTTTATTAATTGTTATCATCATTAATTCAGCATGGTGAAGAATGATTGAAGAGAATTGATCAGTTGTCTTGCGTTGTGAAAATGTAAAATTGTGCAACGTTTCTATCATTGTGATCAGAAGGGACAAATGACTTGGACAAAGAATTTTCCTTCAAGCATTCCAGATAGCTAGATGCACACAATTTCCTTCCCTTTCATTCTGCAGAGGAATGCCGAACAGGAATCGCACCTGTTCATCGAATAAAGAAGGAAGTTACTTTCCTTTGTAAGTTCAAGCTAATGTGAAGGCCTGGTTGAAAGTTATTTGTTTACTTCGTTCAAGTCCTTTGTCTCTTTTGCTCACATTGTACTTGTGCGTTTATTGCACATTTATGAAATAACCAATTATCTTTCCTCAATTGTCATCATTACTTCCCTCTTTTTGACCACATAGCCGTACATTTATGACCAACCGTCTATTGCATAATGGACCAAAATGGATTGAGCATTCCAAATGGGGTCCGCAATATCCACATTTGTATGAGTTTTCTGATTTTTTGATGATAAATTTAACCGATTGCATTAAAAAAGTCGTGTAATATATGAAGTATGAAGAGATCTCTAGGGAGATAAAGATTACAGTTAGTAATTTATCTTGTTTTTAGTGATGATAAATGATAGAATAGTCCAAAATAAATCATAGAACCTAATACATTTCGAGCATTCCTTATAATTCTGCTCTTAAAGAGGAAGAGAAAAAACAAAATCGCTATGCATTAAGGAAAATATTTCTGCTATATTATTGCTTCCGTTATTAAAAGTTTTTCATGTTGTGTTATGTTTACGTTCTTCTTTTTTAACTTATCAATGTACTTCCGTAAAAATTTCTTTCCGTTTTTAAACCGTCTAACACTAATGTGTTTCTGCAAAGACCAGTGGAAACCCGTTGTGCTTAATAACTTACAGTTTGGTCTGCATGAACAACTATTTGGTTTTTATTATGTGTTTAAGCATGTATGTTAAAAGTGCTTTATGTTTTGTAAAAATTGAAAACAATTTCATTCGTCGAGAGCGTTCATTTCATGTATTTTGTATTTTGCTTATTTTTGCATGCCATTCATATTGTTAATTACTGTGTACATAAATTTTCTCGACAAAACAGTTATTTATACCAAAATGTTTTACTGTTAACTATTCGTTTGTGGAAAGGAGGTTGTGAGTGGAACCGTATTGCATTATGGGAGATTGTGGATATTTGAATGTGAAAGGGGGCTGAAGAGGGCGGTATGAGAAAAAGATGTGTTATATTCTTTCATACTATTTCCATATTTCCTTAATAGAATTTAGATAATATTTAATTTTCTTTTAAAGTGTGTAACTATACGCCTTCCGAAATGGTATAAGTTTCTTGATCCAACGGTTAACACTTACAAAATGGACCTGAATTTAGTGATTTTATGTATTTGGGGAGCAGTAGCTCTTCTCTGTATTGATTAAGGTAAATTATGAAATGATAAGTGTAAAAACATAAGAAAATGAATAGGATGAAACTGGAAATCACATAAAATGTAGAAATAACAATAACTATAATAATTGGTCAGATGGAATATATTCTCATCTCGTATCGAAGTGTCAAGCTATATATAAATTGACAAGCAAGTGCTGCAGATGTTTTAATCTTTACACCAAACATCTGAGATTATTTACTTTTAGTTCCATCTTGATTAGGTTCTACACTGTAAAAGCAAGGTGCTAGTTTTAACATCAACTCTGTGTTTCTATTGCCCAACACCATCAAAAAAAGTGTTAGAACAACACCAGTGCTTAGTTAGATACAACACCAAAATACCATTTTGGTTTTAACACCAGAGTGTAATTCAACACTAAAAGTGTAATATAATGCATTACTCTTAACACCAAACTGTACTTAAAAACACCATTGGAATCAGCAAAGAGCAGCACTGGTGTGTTTTTAATAATTCTTTTGGTATCGCACACTCTAAACACCATGTCGGTGTTAAATAAAACCCTCGATTTTTGCAGTGTATCTTTTTGTTTACACTTCTTATATCTAATAGCTCTAAAGATATATCTATATATAGAGGCTAGGTTAAGCATTTGAAACGCGTCTTAAAATAGAAAAGGGTTAATTGCAAAAGGGCTTTTATGATAGGTGGTCACCAACCAGCCCAGAATCTTTACGATTCCTAACTAGACCAGGGGCCTGTCACATAAAAGATGCAATTAAATTTAGGATATTAATCATAAGTCTATGGCAAAAACATGTTTATGGTTAATTTTCAATTTATTGTATCACTTTTATGTTACAGGCCCCAAATGCATTTTAAGTCCTTTTGCAACTGACTTCTTTATTTATTAAGAATCTTCAAGAAAAGACGTGTAATGTTCTGTACATATGTGTAATATACGGTGTGCTTAACTGCCATATAGTGTATTGTGGTATTTGTAACATGTATGTGGTAGTTCTATTAGACATCTAGGTGTAGCTTTAATATAGTGCATTGCTATTTAATCCCTTTTTCTCCCGATCATTTGGGGGCTTTTTCTTAACGCACTATGAGAAAATCAGCTTCTGGTTTGAAACACTTCTTCGTTACAAGCATTGTACTTCTAAGTCATAGTACATTACAATACGACGTAGTGCGTTATTTTTTATTTCTCAATATTCTCTTAATTTCATGGAATTTTAAGTCTGGTGGTTTTGGAGCAAAATCTCAGACTTTGCAAGTTGAAGTCTGCTAGAATGGCAAAATCTGTTATGGAAATTAAAAGATTTTTCAGCACACCAGAGTAATATGTAAATATTACCAAAAAAAGGTTATACAGTTAGGAATATGTATGTACATTGTTAATACGCATTACATGTATTTTTCTTTCCGCCTACAAAAATTGGATGTTCATTTATAAACCTCTTTCTCACTTGTACCTAACATAATTCAATATAAATTGCACACTTTTGATGAAAGACTGAAAAAATATGAAAAAAATGAGAGGCGTTGTAGTTGATAATATCTGTGTATGTATTTATCTGTGTATTTTAGTGCTAGATAGTAGAATATTGGCACAGAATTGAAGTTACAATTTTCTACCACCTAATCGGTTAGAAATTTGGATTATAAATAATGAATTTATATTACTGTGCAACCGTTTAACTTCAAGAAAACTAAAGGGTGAGACAAGAATTGTTTTTGATGTCAGCCGACAATCTCATTGTTAATGATGCTATGGGTGGCCAACTGGGCCACGATTAAAGTATTGTGATGTTCGTTTTAAATAGTGAAGCAATGTTAATTAAAATTCCTATGTTAAAAAAATATATAATTTTGTGCCTCATTCTTTTGACTGTCTTCATTCTTACTCCTTCATAGATGCCAACCTTTCCAGAATATGCATGAGGTGTATTTAAATAACAATTCAAGGCTTACAATCCAAATTTAGTTTCATCACAAATGAATTGCTGAGAGTATTGTTATTGTCATGTTTTTTTCCTCACTTTTCTTCACCTGTTGCCTTATCCACATCTTAATTTTGACCTCATGCATATTGCAAAATGGTTGCCATCTCTGCAAACAAATGTATTGTACAAAACGGGGGACTGCTGCAAAGCTGACCTAGCAACAAGAACATAGAGGCCCAATGCTCAACAGTCTGCAGGCAGAGACTACTGGTTTTCAGTGTAGCATTTTATACAGAGAGTCTGCAATTACAGACTTTATTTGATACTTAACTTCCTCTGCCTGTTGGCAAGGTATTCATCACACAGTAAAGTAGTCTCTAAATGCAGACTCCAGACTGTGAACTATACACATTGTGGAAAACCAATCTCAAGGATCTGCGCCTGCAGACACGGTTACATATTTGGAAATTAGTTTTCAAAACAACTTCCAAGAGTCATGTGCTACAAAATGTTTTAGACTCAATTCACAAAGGTGGTTTATATTAGTCCATGGTCCAAACTTGGTACAAAACCCTGGCATGGGAAAATTTAAGCGTAACTGCGCTTGATTCATTGCCGGACAGGCACAGTCATTGGACCAATTTCATGTGTACACACTAAATCAAGTGCGTTTATGCGTAAATTTTCCCATGCCAAGGTTTTGTATCAGGCTTAGAACGTGGACCAAACAAAAACTACCTTCGTGAATTTGACACTTGTGTTTTGAAAAATCATTGAATCTTGTTTAATTTTTTGACCGAGGCACCCTGTAATTCCTATTGCAACATATAATGAGTTGCAATATATATGACTTCAATAATGACTTATAAACATCTTCAAACCTATTTTCACTACAAGATATCTGGGTGTTCGCGTTATTGAATTTAGAATCCGTATACGACTCAGTCTTTTAATATTTTTGAAAATTTTTATTCCAAGCAAAAACTCAACCTTCAAGTTTAAATATTTTTTTTCTGTAAACCAGCCACAGAAAATTCTAAAAGGATTTGTAAACATGTTTACGTCTACTCTATATAAATATTAGGCAGCTATAAACATAACAAAAATTAATGATTACAATATTACAATATATAAATGAATTCACAGCATAACAATATTTCATAGAATTGAATAGGCACGTTTTGTCCTGAGAAAAATGGACGGAAAGTATTGGGAATGTCATGAAAGGGCTATTAGGGTGTTGATTAAATTTGATGGACTTTCCCAATGGCCCAGCCTTTGTTAAAGTGAATATCGAGTACTTGCAAAGAACTTCAATTTGGAAAAATGAATGATTAAAATAATCTTATGTTACAAACAAAGCACAACGTGACTTGTGTAGACAAGGGAAAACTAATATGATAACCTCAAACCGGTTAAAAGCGAAATTATGTCATTCTCCACGTGCTCTGTCCACTGCAGCAAACACAGGAAGCAGCGCGTGGGACTGGTATAAAATCTGTCGGCCCGACATGGCCCAATTTTGACCCTTTATTTGCACATTTCTCTGCCATTATACATTTTCTTGCAAAACACTTTGGCACATATTATTTATTCATAGTTCTGAACATTCTTCTCACATTTTGTGCGATTCTGTGAACATTTATTTTATTTTTTAACAAATACCAGAATATATCTTTAAGGAAAATACAATTAACATAATTACGTGCCTGTATAGTAACATGCAAGTCCAGCAGACCGATGTTCCAGTTCAAGGGCCCTTCACTCTTTTTCTTGTATCTAGAGTGATAGCCAACAGACTGCAAAACACTATATCCCACTTCAAGGACACTCTAGATTGGTGACTTAGAAGGTGTTGCTAGAAAGTTTGCAAGCTGCCGTCGATTAGTACATGCTATAAGCGCAGAACATATGCTAATGAAATGTGCGTTTCAACTTGCAACTGTTTCGCAGTTGATTTGCATCTAATAACAACTTTCTAGCAATACCCCCTTCAAATATCTGGCCTGTATAGGACACATTGAATGCTTATATTCATGGACAATTTACTCTGTCTGTGCATTTGGGGCCCTAACTGGCTGTCTACGGGCCCATACTGGGTAGCACTGCCCAAGCTATCTGAAGCCATTTGTACTACATTACCAGTATAAGCCAATGGGTTACAGGACAATGTACACCACAGGCAGGTTACATAAAAGAGATACAATGAATTGAAAATTAATCGTATCTCTATCGTACATGTTTTGCAATAAACTTATTGTAAGTTTAATTGCATCTTTTATGTCACAGGCCCCTTATGTGGTTGCAGGATCCAGCCCATATGTTTCAGTTCAATGATAATTGATCAGGAGTCAAATCTGTCCCAATTCAGGCAAATATATTTGAGTTCTTGGTCCTATTTAGTTGTTTGTGGAATGTCTTGGTCCTATTTAGTTGTTTGTGAAATGTCTAAATGGTCCATTATACTGAACTTGAATCTGAAGACCCTAATGAGTTTACAATTCCAGTTACCTTTCCCCTTGGTCCAGGGACTGTTTTCTGTCTGGTCTCTAAAGGCCTGTTGTACTTGGGCCTCGAAATCCTTATGAGTTCACCGTCCTTAGTGCCCTGTTTTTCTTCTCTTGAGCTATAATGTCAGACTCTAAGGTCCATGCCTTGTTCCCTCAATGCCATCATCAACTCACTTTTCCAGTTCCCCGTCTGTGCTCGGTTCAGCTATCATGCCAGACACTTTCAGGGCCCTTTCCATGGTATTGATAACCTCAATGTCCTCATAAGTTCACTATTCCAGTTCCACATTACCATATCAAATGATAGACTACAGGTCCATTATTCAAGCTTGCAGTTTCCAATTGGTCCATCTATCATGTCTGAGCCCCTGAGGGCCAGTTCTTGATACTTAGATCCTCAAAGTCCTTGTTAGTTCATTGTTCCCAGCTGTCATATCCAACCATAAACTAAGGGCCCATTCCTTGGTACTTCGATCTAAGAGTCCTCATGAGTTCACTATTCAGGCTCCCAGTTTCCCCTCGGTCCAGCGTTGATCCAGCATTCGATGCCAATGCCCAGATCTTCTGCTCAATCTCCTTCTGCCTTTCTGCATTGATGAGATCAAATTGATGAGAAAAGAAATATCATAAACTTATCGAGGAAAAGAAAAAAAACTTTAGTTGATGAGAAAGGAATAAATCTAAGGAGAATTTCATTTAGTTAGTACAAAATTCCAATGATTCTTGCATGAAGATGAATAGGTACACGTGGCAGGCATGAAAGACTGTAGGACATATATTCGAGCTAAAGGATACATGCCAATCCTCTGGAATATTTATAGCATTAGATTGCAAATTGTGAATTGTGAAACACCAGAGCCAAATAGTTTGACATGTAATCTGAATATTAGGAGCCTTCTCTAGAAGAAAAAGAAATACAAATATATATTCAAATATTCAAGATCAAATGTATAGTGAATTTCAATAAAGCTGCTGTCAATATTCGTACAGAAACAATTAACATAAAGGAGTTCTTAGACAGCAATCCGATATTATTTTGTCTACAAAGGAATATGGAAATCTTGATAAAATACATTCAAATCGTTGCCTACTAAAGCCAAACTGCCCCTGAAAAAAAATGTATGACCTACAGAATTCAGCAGTCAAAAACGCTTTATACAAACCTTGTTCAGCTGTTAGGTACTCCTCTCCTTTTGTCTCTCCGATCACATGACTCTCCTCATCAACCTCTTCCCCCAGTGTGTTAACCATTGCACCATCTGCCTCACTCACTCTGCCAACCTCTTCTACTAGTGGCTTCCTCTGCTCAGTAGTGGCAACCTCCTCCACCAGGGAGCCCTTCGGTGCACTGAACTGCTCCTTCAGCTGCCAGCTTCTTGGCAACCTCGTCTCCATGTCGCTGTACTCTGCCTTAAGCTGGTCAAAGGTCTTCTCCTGGAAGAAAATATGAACAGACTGATTTAACCCATGGAGATTGTGTACAAAACAACTATTATTCACTGGAATGTGTAGCATTATTTATGTCTGTCTTTCTATGAACGATATGAAATCATTCTAAACATGTTCATAGTTTTCTTGATTGGATTTTAATCTCAAGAACATAAGGATTGCACACATACCTGGTTACAATGGTTATAAAATCTTGTTGAAAATAACAGGCATATCAATAGTAATTTTTAGACGTGATTTGATGATGTCATGGGTGCACTACTAGCTATCATTTTTTATGTATTGAGTAAAATTCATCGTTTCTACAGAAAGATACGAAAATTGTATCAATGGAAACATGTACATTTATAGGGGATCATGAAGAAAACCAATTTTTACCTTGTATATAATTGATCTTGTTATCCTGATTAAATATGTTTTAATAAATAAATAAAATAAATAAATATCAAATAGTTACAGCCAAGTTATATGGTCTTAAGTACCGCATAAAAAAATTCCACAATCAAAACAAACTTTTCTACCTCTTTAGCGGGGGCTTCCGACAATGTGATATCTTCAATCAGACTCGTTGGGGCCACCGTACTATCTCCTCTGCCTGCTGGTCTGCTACCTTCACTCTCTACTGGGTCGAGCTCTTCAATGAGCAATCTGCTTGATGTGGAAGGTTTGTTGTCGTTGGTTGCTACGGAGATGGATGGCTTGGTTGGTGTGATGTCCTCTATCAGTGGCCTCTGATGATAGGAATGATGATAAAAAACAAAACTTTATTAAAATTGTCTCAAAATGCAAGTGGCGGGAAACAATCTCAACTCATGCTCTTAGTGTTAGATGCTATAAGAATGTATAACTATTATTATTAATAGGAAGGGATCAAAGACATGAAGTAAATAAAAAAGTTGAAAAGTCTTGAAAAGTCTTGGATAATTTTTTAATTCACTCACATTTTCTGACTGCTGAGCCCACGTCATTTCATCCTCATCAATATCCTCCAAGTCTGGGAGATCCTGTCCAAACAAAAGTATAAGAGTGGTCAGTTTTTAATAAATTCTCTAGTTTTGTCTGCAAAAAATAACAAATAATTATTTACAGCATTGAACAATTTGTAAATTGAGCCGTCAAGAGTACAACTTTACAATATCTGCAAAAGTGATATCTTTGCTTTGAAATGGCAGATAATATTTTATACAGTATTTGTTGATGATTTATTCCATCCATGTATATGGACCATATACTATAGGATTTTCCGTCCAAATTCACGCAATTTTCATTTGAATTAATACTCATGCCATTTGAATAAGCGTAGATTGGTTTTGCCGTATAAATTGTCATTTAATTTGTGTATTTTTACATACGATTTACTATGTTTGTCAAATGTTTGTGAGTTCTTTTCATTCAATTTAGAAACGAGCCAGTTAGCATTCAAAATAGTCAGTGATCATTGAAGCGTCATTTCTAACTTTTAGATTATCAGATTAGCATTCTTTTTCTGAAAGGTATCATTCAAGTTAAGAAAGCGGGTTGATAATGCGGGTAATACAGGAGAAGTGAGTATGTTCCGAATCCTAACAAGGAAAGGTAGTATACATATGCATTCTGCACAATTATTCTTTTTAATCAATAGCATATATTTTTTTATTTGCTCACATTTGAATCACCGTCATCTATTTGTTACATGGTCATGTATTCCCTTCATTTCCTAACGATTTGAAATTATGATTTAGATTATGATTTACAATTATGATTGATATGAGGAATCATATATGGCAAGTAATTTTTTCCTTTCAGTTCAGTTCATTAAATGGATGATTGAATTTGATTATATATATATTTTTGAAGTCGACCATTATATATAATTGATAAAGGAGAATTGATCACACAATGCACGGCAATGATTCATTGTAAAAGCGTAAACAAATACCCAGAAGATTAAGAACCAATAAAGAGGGAAGATTCTGATATAGATCTTTAAGAATTCAATAAAAAAGATCACATGAACACTGTAAAGATACCTAAAATCAATTCAAAATGCAAATTATGTTAACTCGATTGCTATAAATGAAATTTAAATGATAAGATCCTGCCGTCGCGGCAACCAAAATCCGATTTGTGCTGAATGGAATGACCGCTTTGCGAAAAAAGCGTATTTTTTATGAATTAGAACGAAGCTATCACTCAATCGAATGAAAACTCTGTACATTTGTAAAGAAGAAAAAAGGAATATGAAACAGTGATATCCGCAGATTCACGGATTTTGTCGAATTTGAAATGAAAGATAGTTAACATTCATGCTATACTCGTGATTTTGGACGGAAAATCCTATAGTA
>BQKZ01005864.1:16165-53290 GCA_036244855.1 Temnopleurus reevesii | reverse complement strand
AGAGGGCACTTCTCCGTATGAATATGTCAATACTATGATAAAACCCGGTCAATTATGTTTAAAAAATGTTTGTTTCTTTCTCTCCTTGCAGGAATTCCGTCTTGCAAGTGAGTCCCCAAAGATATGATTCATTCTATTCGAGGACCTGACCAGTGTTACCATTGGTATTTTGTCAATTTTAGAAAGCACTGTTTGAATTGTCAATCCTCCAATCTAGTAATAATGTCAGTCATGTTTGAAAATAATTGTTTCTTTCTTTCTTTGCAGGGATTCTGTCTTGCAAGTGAGTTCCCGAATATGTTTCATTCTGTTCGAGGACCCGACCAGTGTTGGGATGGCCCAGCACCTCACCAATACTGTCTTCATCGACAGGCCGCTGCAGGTCACACCGTATCCCGAAGGTACATATATAGAGTAATTTGATATTCTTTGAGCAGCCTGGGTTGTGTTTCATAAAGCTGTTTGTAGATCTATGCAAGACCTTACCAATGACCTTTAGCTTCTGACTGATTTAATAAATTCATTGAAGAATCAAACTTTTGCAGGTATTGATTTTTATGAAACAGAAGGTAATGTGTAATAGATTTAAAATAAAAAAAAAACCCAGTTGTTTAGCTAAAATTATAACCACAAAAAGTCAAGTTGTTGGCATGGCCCAGCACCTCACTAACACTGTCTTCGTCGACAGGCCGCTGCAGGTCACACCGTATCCAGAAATATGAAATATTTACATCATTTTCAACTTGTCATCCAAGGTCACCTGGTGAGTGGACTTGAAATTTGTTGAGTTATCCATAGATATACCGTATGCATTCAACCACATTAAAAAATTACAACATTTTTACTCTGATTCATTGTGACCATTTTCTGCCTGATTTTTCTCTCCCAATCTTAGGTGCTATGCCAGAAGAGAGCAAGGCCCTACAGATGGTTTCAGGTCTGGGCGGTGGTATTGGCAGCTCGATTCCTAGTCTGATGGCGAGCACGACGGTAACCGCAGCCGGAGCAGCAGGAGTGACAGCCGGTCCAGGGGCAGCAGCCCCAGGGTCGGGGGCGGGTCTCCTTCCTACCCCACCCCAACCTCTGATGTCTCAAATTGCTCAGGTAAGACTGAAGCTCTATTGGTGTGAGTCTTAATTCTTTGCTTACCTGTTATCACAATAAAGCCTAGGATGGTGAGATCACTGGACCATACTCTTGTTCTGAACTTTAATTGTGATAGTACATGTAGGTAGCAAAGAATTCTGACTTCAACTGTATGTAAATAAAATGACTCTTTGTATTAAAATCAATACATACATGTAGATGCTGATTTTATAGAATGTGCATGAGGCAGGGGATAATTTTCTGGATCTTGCATAGCAATTTGCTTTTCATTTTAGCATGAATACTACACAAACAAAAATTGTTTGTCAAAGCATCAGAAATGGTTCCTCAATTATCACGGTCTCAAACTGCTAATGAAATGTGAAAAGTAAAATTATTCCCTGATGAGGATAGAAAGTAAAATGGGAATCACCAAACAGCTGAAGCAAATATTTCCAACAGACAGAAAGCATGATATCAATGACCATGTATAATTTTTCTTATGAGAAAATATGGAAAGGTTGGAACCTTGATTGAACCTTTATTTCAGACCAAGAAGTGGATTTTTTGCTTGCACTACACTTCATATATTTCTCATATTGCACATTACAATATTTTCATTGTCAAAAGGGTCATTTTTTTCTGTTCCCCAAAACTCAAGTCTCTAGTTCATAATGTTGTACACCCGACTGAATTTTCTCTCTCTCTCGCTCTTTTTTATTTTACTTTACATCATGAACTACTAAAACTTGATTTGTCAAATTGTATCCTAATATTTCTCTTCCATAGCCCCCTGCAGCTTTAGCGAATGCAGCTGCTGCAGGTGATCTGTCTCTTCTTGGCGACAATTTCTCTTCCATGGGAGTCCCTCAGCCACCCCCGCTTAATAACGTGGACCCTTCCAAGGTGGAGGAGATAAGGAGGACCATTTACGTGGGCAACTTGGATTCAGCAGTAAGTGTTTTTTCCTGAAAATTATAGTTTATCAATTTTATAAATTAAGATAAATCATTCTTGGAAAATATGTTAGTTGGAAAAATGTGATGTCCAATACAGGGACTCCCTGCTTTTCCAAATACATTGGAAAAATGTAGTGAGAATTATGATATTAAAAGGTTACATAATGTAGATATATGAAATATTTACAGTCCAACCCCAATTATAAGAGCACTGATATTATGAGCTCTAATTCTAACAAGGTGATTTTCCTGGTCCCATGTCTTTGTATTTTAATGTATTTTGGCCCTGATATAACTAAGGATATAAAGGGGAAATTTCTCTGGTGCCAAGAACCTTGTTATGATGAGGTTAGACTGTATTATTAGTATGATTCAATCAGATGATGAAATGCACTTATGTACCAACCAGAGAAAAAAGTTTTGTGACCTTTGACTTATCTTGCTTATAGGTTTGAGGAGTTAACCGATATATTCTGTCAAGTAAGACCAAAATGATATTTAAATATGTTAGCTGTCATATTTATAAATGTTTTTCTGTAGTGACTGTCATCAACATGTCTGAAGTATAAATGAAATGCCATAAATCTAAACTTCTCCCTCATTCATTACTTTGCAGACTGTCCTCGCAGAGCAACTGCTAGCCTTCTTTCAGCAGGTCGGGGAGGTCAAGTACGTTCGTATGGCGGGAGACGAGACGCAGCCCACGAGATTCGCCTTTGTGGAGTTTACAGATCAAGGTTCAGTGTGCAAGGCATTGACCCATAATGGGGTCATGTTTGCTGGAAGACCAATCAAGTAAGTGTAATAATAATAATAATAATAATAATTATGAGGCCCTTCATGGCACAATGTTGTAACATAGAATTGTAGCTCAGAAGATGAGACGCAGCTGACAAGGTTCGCCTTTGTGGAGTTCACCGATGAAAGCTCAGTGTGCAAGGCATTGACCCACAATGGGGTCATGTTTGCTGGAAGGCCAATCAAGTAAGTGTAATAATAATAATAATAAGAATAATAATTATGAGGCCCTTCATGGCACAATGTTGTAACATAGAATTGTAGCTCAGAAGACGAGACGCGACTGACGAGGTTCGCCTTTGTGGAGTTCACCGATGAAAGCTCAGTGTGCAAGGCATTGACCCACAATGGGGTCATGTTTGCTGCAAGGCCAATCAAGTAAGTGTAATAATAATAATAATAATTATGAGGCCCTTCATGGCACAATGTTGTAACATAGAATTGTACCTCAGAAGACGAGATGCAGCCCACGAGGTTCGCCTTCGTGGAGTTCACGGATCAAAGCTCAGTCAGGCATTGACCCACAATGGGGTCATGTTTGCTGGTAGACCAATCAAGTAAGTGTGCTCATTACCATCTCGTATCATCACATAACAATATTGATAATAGTGGTAATATTGACATTTATACAGCACTCTTACATACATGTGTATCACAGCACTATAGAACATTACGTTACTTAATTTTCCAATGTCTAGCACATGCGAAAGCCATGTCATTTACAATTATGAGGCCCATCATGGCACAACGTTGTAACATAGAATTGTAGCTCAGAAGATGAGACGCAGCTGACAAGGTTAGCCTTCGTGGAGTTCACGGATCAAAGCTCAGTGTGGAAGGCGTTGACCCACAATGGGGTTATGTTTGCTGGTAGACCAATCAAGTAAGTGTAGTTATTATCATATTGTATCATCACATAATAACAATAATGATAATGATAATATTGACATTTATATAGCACTCTTACAGACATGTGTATCACAGTGCTTTACAACATTACGTTGATTAATTTCCCAATGTCTAGCACATGCGAAAGCCATGTTATTTACAATTATGAGGCCCTTCATGGCACAATGTTGTAACATAGAATTGTAGCTCAGAAGACGAGAAGCTACTGACGAGGTTCACCTTTGTGGGGTTCACCGATGAAAGCTCAGTGTGCAAGGCGTTGACCCATAATGGGGTCATATTTGCTGGAAGGCCAATCAAGTAAGTGTAATAATAATAATAATAATTATGAGGCCCTTCATGGCACAATGGTGTAGCATTGAATTGTACCTCAGAAGATGAGACGCAGCCGACGAGATTTGCCTTCGTGGAGTTCACTGATCAAAGCTCGGTGTGCAAGGCCTTGACCCACAATGGGGTCATGTTTGGTGGAAGGCCAATCAAGTAAGTGTGCTCATTATCATCTCATATCATCACACAACAATAATAGTGATAATGATAATATTGACATTTATATAGCGCTCTTACAGACATGTGTATCACAGCACTATAGAACATTACGTTACTTAATTTTCCAATGTCTAGCACATGCAAGAGACATGTCATTTACAACTATGAGGCCCATCATGGCACAATGATGTAACATAGAACTGTAGCTCATAAGATGAGACACGACTGACGAGGTTCGCTTTCGTGGAGTTCACGGATCAAAGCTCAGTGTGCAAGGCATTGACCCAGAATGGAGTCATGATTGCTGGAAGGCCAATCAAGTAAGTGGGCTATGGAAGCAAGAGCAAAGTTCCAAGTTACTAAAACTTCAAAACGTGCAGGACAATTCAAGGGATGTGCAAGAAAGTGAGAGCCCCAACAGGTTCATGTCAAGCAGATTCTGAATACACTTTCTTTTGTATACGTGCATTTTTTGTAGTTTTTTTAGAAGCAGCATAAAAACATGGGACTGCTGAATTGACATGAATTAATGCAGACATGTAATTTTCAAGTACAATGAATCCCAAGGGCACTGACACTAGAAGCCATCTAACAGTAGTCTCCTTCAAAAAACATACTGAGATTTTGAGGTGAACAAAAAGGGTCCTAGCAAGGGTCCTTTAGGGACTCCCAAGCCACTTTCTTAATGCACTGTTTATCAATCATGAATTATATGTTATTTTGTAGGATCAGCCATTCCAACAATGCCATCGTGAAACCTTGTGGCAAGACCCAAGAAGTAATTCGATGGGAGCTTCTGGAAACCATACTTAAATATTGGTTTGAATAATAAGGGTCCTAGCAAGGAGCCTTGAGGGACTTTCAAGCCATTTCACCAGATGCACTTTTACCAATATCTGAATGCACTTTTTAATCAAGAACAAACTTTCTGTATCTTCATAGGATCAACCATTCCAACAATGCCATTGTGAAACCTCCTGGCAAGACCCAAGAAGCTATTCAACGGGAGCTTGCTGAGACCATGAAACAGGTGCGAGATGCTCAGGCNCACGAGGTTCACCTTTGTGGGGTTCACCGATCAAAGCTCAGTGTGCAAGGCGTTGACCCATAATGGGGTCATATTTGCTGAAAGGCCAATCAAGTAAGTGTAATAATAATAATAATAATTATGAGGCCCTTCATGGCACAATGTTGTAACATAGAATTGTAGCTCAGAAGACGAGACGCTACTGACGAGGTTCACCTTTGTGGAGTTCACGGATCAAAGCTCAGTGTGCAAGGCATTGACCCATAATGGGGTCATGTTTGCTGGTAGGCCAATCAAGTAAGTGAGGAGTGAAAGCAAGAATGAAGAGAAGTTCCAAGCTACTAAACTTCAAAACATGTGGGATAGTTCAAAGATGCCAAATAGAATATTTTCTGAAAAAATGTGAATATGAATTCATCTGTACACATGAAATAACCATTTCTAACAGGAAAACGGTTTAATCCTTAAATGACCGGGGGTAGCAGTTCACGCGAGAGATCTGTAAAGCTGAATAGTGTCCTTGTGACGTTTCATGACTTTTGCACAACTTTTTACACCAAATTTGTCGCACCCGGACATTTTGTTTGTAAGCTACATTTATGCCTACATGAAGATGAAAACGTCAAGCCCAAAACGGCTCAAAATCACGATTTTGTGTACACAGTCAATGTGAATCACGATTTCAGTAAATATTCATACATACATAGATATCTATTTGAATGGGACAAAATCAATTTATATGATCATAAATATGGGTCAAAATGGTTCAGCAAAAAATTATATTTGACCAGGATCTGAATGCACTGAATATCAAGCACAAATTTTCTGTTTTTGTTTAGGATAAACCATTCCAACAATGCAATCGTGAAACCCCCTAGCAAGACCCAAGAAGCAACTTACAGGGAGCTTGGTAAAAACCATACTGAGATATGGATGTGAACATAAAGGGTCCTACCAAGGATCCTTCAGGGACTCCAAAGCCATTTCACCAGATGCATTTTTACCAATATCTGAATGCACTTTTTAATCAAGAACAAACTTTCTGTATCTTTATAGGATCAACCATTCCAACAATGCCATTGTGAAACCTCCTGGCAAGACCCAAGAAGCTATTCAACGGGAGCTTGCTGAGACCATGAAACAGGTGCGAGATGCTCAGGCTCTCATCCAGGCTGCCATTGACCNTTAATTTCGTTTTACACAGCTAGATATTTATCTATGTTTTTGTTTCCACACTTTTGGTTCATTTTTGTAGTACATTTTCTTTTGCGCTTCTTTCACATTTCTGCGTTATATAAATATTTTTCCCTTGGTTACTTTTATTTCTCACGTTGTTATTTAATTTTCTCTCATTTGAATATTGGCCCTTTTGGCCGCCCATAAGTTCTTAGGTCTTAGTATTTGGCCATTTCAAACGAGTGCACAATGATGCAAAATGCCATGCACTTGGGCAATACACACGGCCTGTCCGCATTTACCACATGTGACACCGTCATATCCCTGTTGACATTTTAAAGTTTGGACCCCTTATATCTGTAGATTGAGCTGATTTACTCAGGGATATAATTCAAAACATCTAGACAGGTGATTACAATATGGGGGAGGGGTTGACAACAATTCATCGGGAATATGAAAATCAGACAAGTGAATTTTGCCTCGTATTTACTGTGAATTAAAATAGGATTCGGGTGGCCAAGGAATGAAATTTATGTGTAGAGGTGTTTTTAGTGCGTAAAAAGTGTTGATATGAGGCTGTTCTGTTTTAACTCATCGAAAAGTTGCTGAACAGATTTAAATGATTTATTTATTCATGTACAAAATATCCCATGCCCAATTACCCGCTTCCCAGGTCGGTGATACTTTTTTTTTTTTTTTTTTTACCATCACCATTTTACTTGGAATCCTTGCTTAGTTATTAGAATTCCATATTGAAAACGGAAGTGGAATAAACACATCACAAACAAACTTTAAAACAAAAATAGAAAGCAAACGTAAAAAATAAAATAAATACAAGCAAGCGCAAATCGCCACCCCCCCCCCCCTCCCCTGCCAATCCCCGCTATTAAAGTAACTTGGTGGTTCCGAGTTCCCTTTTCACGATTCTAATCTTCGACCTCAACGTTGACATTTAGCCATTGTTTGCTTCTCACGTTGACTCAACGCAGGCATTTGGTAGAAAAGGTCACCGAATTTGACGAGAAATCATGGTTATTTCATAAATAAAGTCACTGTAAAACCGATTAATTCAGCTCAGGTTTGAATAAAGCTTGAAAATGGTGCTGACGAAAGTTGCTCAGGTGAATAATATTTCATCGACAGGAACGTTGGAGCAAGTGCGATCGCTCTTCAGCTTTCTTGGCAAAATCGAAGACATTCGACTTTTTCCCAAAGAGTGAGTTCGTATTTTATTTCAGGATTATTGTCTTTGANGTAAGTGTAATAATAATAATAATAATTATGAGGCCCTTTATGGCACAATGATGTAACATAGAATTGTAGCTCAGAAGACGAGACGCAGCCCACGAGGTTCACCTTTGTGGGGTTCACCGATCAAAGCTCAGTGTGCAAGGCGTTGACCCATAATGGGGTCATATTTGCTGAAAGGCCAATCAAGTAAGTGTAATAATAATAATAATAATTATGAGGCCCTTTATGGCACAATGATGTAACATAGAATTGTAGCTCAGAAGACGAGACGCAGCCCACGAGGTTCACCTTTGTGGGGTTCACCGATCAAAGCTCAGTGTGCAAGGCGTTGACCCATAATGGGGTCATATTTGCTGAAAGGCCAATCAAGTAAGTGTAATAATAATAATAATAATTATGAGGCCCTTTATGGCACAATGATGTAACATAGAATTGTAGCTCAGAAGACGAGACGCAGCCCACGAGGTTCACCTTTGTGGGGTTCACCGATCAAAGCTCAGTGTGCAAGGCGTTGACCCATAATGGGGTCATATTTGCTGAAAGGCCAATCAAGTAAGTGTAATAATAATAATAATAATTATGAGGCCCTTTATGGCACAATGATGTAACATAGAATTGTAGCTCAGAAGACGAGACGCAGCCCACGAGGTTCACCTTTGTGGGGTTCACCGATCAAAGCTCAGTGTGCAAGGCGTTGACCCATAATGGGGTCATATTTGCTGAAAGGCCAATCAAGTAAGTGTAATAATAATAATAATAATTATGAGGCCCTTTATGGCACAATGATGTAACATAGAATTGTAGCTCAGAAGACGAGACGCAGCCCACGAGGTTCACCTTTGTGGGGTTCACCGATCAAAGCTCAGTGTGCAAGGCGTTGACCCATAATGGGGTCATATTTGCTGAAAGGCCAATCAAGTAAGTGTAATAATAATAATAATAATTATGAGGCCCTTTATGGCACAATGATGTAACATAGAATTGTAGCTCAGAAGACGAGACGCAGCCCACGAGGTTCACCTTTGTGGGGTTCACCGATCAAAGCTCAGTGTGCAAGGCGTTGACCCATAATGGGGTCATATTTGCTGAAAGGCCAATCAAGTAAGTGTAATAATAATAATAATAATTATGAGGCCCTTTATGGCACAATGATGTAACATAGAATTGTAGCTCAGAAGACGAGACGCAGCCCACGAGGTTCACCTTTGTGGGGTTCACCGATCAAAGCTCAGTGTGCAAGGCGTTGACCCATAATGGGGTCATATTTGCTGAAAGGCCAATCAAGTAAGTGTAATAATAATAATAATAATTATGAGGCCCTTTATGGCACAATGATGTAACATAGAATTGTAGCTCAGAAGACGAGACGCAGCCCACGAGGTTCACCTTTGTGGGGTTCACCGATCAAAGCTCAGTGTGCAAGGCGTTGACCCATAATGGGGTCATATTTGCTGAAAGGCCAATCAAGTAAGTGTAATAATAATAATAATAATTATGAGGCCCTTTATGGCACAATGATGTAACATAGAATTGTAGCTCAGAAGACGAGACGCAGCCCACGAGGTTCACCTTTGTGGGGTTCACCGATCAAAGCTCAGTGTGCAAGGCGTTGACCCATAATGGGGTCATATTTGCTGAAAGGCCAATCAAGTAAGTGTAATAATAATAATAATAATTATGAGGCCCTTTATGGCACAATGATGTAACATAGAATTGTAGCTCAGAAGACGAGACGCAGCCCACGAGGTTCACCTTTGTGGGGTTCACCGATCAAAGCTCAGTGTGCAAGGCGTTGACCCATAATGGGGTCATATTTGCTGAAAGGCCAATCAAGTAAGTGTAATAATAATAATAATAATTATGAGGCCCTTTATGGCACAATGATGTAACATAGAATTGTAGCTCAGAAGACGAGACGCAGCCCACGAGGTTCACCTTTGTGGGGTTCACCGATCAAAGCTCAGTGTGCAAGGCGTTGACCCATAATGGGGTCATATTTGCTGAAAGGCCAATCAAGTAAGTGTAATAATAATAATAATAATTATGAGGCCCTTTATGGCACAATGATGTAACATAGAATTGTAGCTCAGAAGACGAGACGCAGCCCACGAGGTTCACCTTTGTGGGGTTCACCGATCAAAGCTCAGTGTGCAAGGCGTTGACCCATAATGGGGTCATATTTGCTGAAAGGCCAATCAAGTAAGTGTAATAATAATAATAATAATTATGAGGCCCTTTATGGCACAATGATGTAACATAGAATTGTAGCTCAGAAGACGAGACGCAGCCCACGAGGTTCACCTTTGTGGGGTTCACCGATCAAAGCTCAGTGTGCAAGGCGTTGACCCATAATGGGGTCATATTTGCTGAAAGGCCAATCAAGTAAGTGTAATAATAATAATAATAATTATGAGGCCCTTTATGGCACAATGATGTAACATAGAATTGTAGCTCAGAAGACGAGACGCAGCCCACGAGGTTCACCTTTGTGGGGTTCACCGATCAAAGCTCAGTGTGCAAGGCGTTGACCCATAATGGGGTCATATTTGCTGAAAGGCCAATCAAGTAAGTGTAATAATAATAATAATAATTATGAGGCCCTTTATGGCACAATGATGTAACATAGAATTGTAGCTCAGAAGACGAGACGCAGCCCACGAGGTTCACCTTTGTGGGGTTCACCGATCAAAGCTCAGTGTGCAAGGCGTTGACCCATAATGGGGTCATATTTGCTGAAAGGCCAATCAAGTAAGTGTAATAATAATAATAATAATTATGAGGCCCTTTATGGCACAATGATGTAACATAGAATTGTAGCTCAGAAGACGAGACGCAGCCCACGAGGTTCACCTTTGTGGGGTTCACCGATCAAAGCTCAGTGTGCAAGGCGTTGACCCATAATGGGGTCATATTTGCTGAAAGGCCAATCAAGTAAGTGTAATAATAATAATAATAATTATGAGGCCCTTTATGGCACAATGATGTAACATAGAATTGTAGCTCAGAAGACGAGACGCAGCCCACGAGGTTCACCTTTGTGGGGTTCACCGATCAAAGCTCAGTGTGCAAGGCGTTGACCCATAATGGGGTCATATTTGCTGAAAGGCCAATCAAGTAAGTGTAATAATAATAATAATAATTATGAGGCCCTTTATGGCACAATGATGTAACATAGAATTGTAGCTCAGAAGACGAGACGCAGCCCACGAGGTTCACCTTTGTGGGGTTCACCGATCAAAGCTCAGTGTGCAAGGCGTTGACCCATAATGGGGTCATATTTGCTGAAAGGCCAATCAAGTAAGTGTAATAATAATAATAATAATTATGAGGCCCTTTATGGCACAATGATGTAACATAGAATTGTAGCTCAGAAGACGAGACGCAGCCCACGAGGTTCACCTTTGTGGGGTTCACCGATCAAAGCTCAGTGTGCAAGGCGTTGACCCATAATGGGGTCATATTTGCTGAAAGGCCAATCAAGTAAGTGTAATAATAATAATAATAATTATGAGGCCCTTTATGGCACAATGATGTAACATAGAATTGTAGCTCAGAAGACGAGACGCAGCCCACGAGGTTCACCTTTGTGGGGTTCACCGATCAAAGCTCAGTGTGCAAGGCGTTGACCCATAATGGGGTCATATTTGCTGAAAGGCCAATCAAGTAAGTGTAATAATAATAATAATAATTATGAGGCCCTTTATGGCACAATGATGTAACATAGAATTGTAGCTCAGAAGACGAGACGCAGCCCACGAGGTTCACCTTTGTGGGGTTCACCGATCAAAGCTCAGTGTGCAAGGCGTTGACCCATAATGGGGTCATATTTGCTGAAAGGCCAATCAAGTAAGTGTAATAATAATAATAATAATTATGAGGCCCTTTATGGCACAATGATGTAACATAGAATTGTAGCTCAGAAGACGAGACGCAGCCCACGAGGTTCACCTTTGTGGGGTTCACCGATCAAAGCTCAGTGTGCAAGGCGTTGACCCATAATGGGGTCATATTTGCTGAAAGGCCAATCAAGTAAGTGTAATAATAATAATAATAATTATGAGGCCCTTTATGGCACAATGATGTAACATAGAATTGTAGCTCAGAAGACGAGACGCAGCCCACGAGGTTCACCTTTGTGGGGTTCACCGATCAAAGCTCAGTGTGCAAGGCGTTGACCCATAATGGGGTCATATTTGCTGAAAGGCCAATCAAGTAAGTGTAATAATAATAATAATAATTATGAGGCCCTTTATGGCACAATGATGTAACATAGAATTGTAGCTCAGAAGACGAGACGCAGCCCACGAGGTTCACCTTTGTGGGGTTCACCGATCAAAGCTCAGTGTGCAAGGCGTTGACCCATAATGGGGTCATATTTGCTGAAAGGCCAATCAAGTAAGTGTAATAATAATAATAATAATTATGAGGCCCTTTATGGCACAATGATGTAACATAGAATTGTAGCTCAGAAGACGAGACGCAGCCCACGAGGTTCACCTTTGTGGGGTTCACCGATCAAAGCTCAGTGTGCAAGGCGTTGACCCATAATGGGGTCATATTTGCTGAAAGGCCAATCAAGTAAGTGTAATAATAATAATAATAATTATGAGGCCCTTTATGGCACAATGATGTAACATAGAATTGTAGCTCAGAAGACGAGACGCAGCCCACGAGGTTCACCTTTGTGGGGTTCACCGATCAAAGCTCAGTGTGCAAGGCGTTGACCCATAATGGGGTCATATTTGCTGAAAGGCCAATCAAGTAAGTGTAATAATAATAATAATAATTATGAGGCCCTTTATGGCACAATGATGTAACATAGAATTGTAGCTCAGAAGACGAGACGCAGCCCACGAGGTTCACCTTTGTGGGGTTCACCGATCAAAGCTCAGTGTGCAAGGCGTTGACCCATAATGGGGTCATATTTGCTGAAAGGCCAATCAAGTAAGTGTAATAATAATAATAATAATTATGAGGCCCTTTATGGCACAATGATGTAACATAGAATTGTAGCTCAGAAGACGAGACGCAGCCCACGAGGTTCACCTTTGTGGGGTTCACCGATCAAAGCTCAGTGTGCAAGGCGTTGACCCATAATGGGGTCATATTTGCTGAAAGGCCAATCAAGTAAGTGTAATAATAATAATAATAATTATGAGGCCCTTTATGGCACAATGATGTAACATAGAATTGTAGCTCAGAAGACGAGACGCAGCCCACGAGGTTCACCTTTGTGGGGTTCACCGATCAAAGCTCAGTGTGCAAGGCGTTGACCCATAATGGGGTCATATTTGCTGAAAGGCCAATCAAGTAAGTGTAATAATAATAATAATAATTATGAGGCCCTTTATGGCACAATGATGTAACATAGAATTGTAGCTCAGAAGACGAGACGCAGCCCACGAGGTTCACCTTTGTGGGGTTCACCGATCAAAGCTCAGTGTGCAAGGCGTTGACCCATAATGGGGTCATATTTGCTGAAAGGCCAATCAAGTAAGTGTAATAATAATAATAATAATTATGAGGCCCTTTATGGCACAATGATGTAACATAGAATTGTAGCTCAGAAGACGAGACGCAGCCCACGAGGTTCACCTTTGTGGGGTTCACCGATCAAAGCTCAGTGTGCAAGGCGTTGACCCATAATGGGGTCATATTTGCTGAAAGGCCAATCAAGTAAGTGTAATAATAATAATAATAATTATGAGGCCCTTCATGGCACAATGTTGTAACATAGAATTGTAGCTCAGAAGACGAGACGCTACTGACGAGGTTCACCTTTGTGGAGTTCACGGATCAAAGCTCAGTGTGCAAGGCATTGACCCATAATGGGGTCATGTTTGCTGGTAGGCCAATCAAGTAAGTGAGGAGTGAAAGCAAGAATGAAGAGAAGTTCCAAGCTACTAAACTTCAAAACATGTGGGATAGTTCAAAGATGCCAAATAGAATATTTTCTGAAAAAATGTGAATATGAATTCATCTGTACACATGAAATAACCATTTCTAACAGGAAAACGGTTTAATCCTTAAATGACCGGGGGTAGCAGTTCACGCGAGAGATCTGTAAAGCTGAATAGTGTCCTTGTGACGTTTCATGACTTTTGCACAACTTTTTACACCAAATTTGTCGCACCCGGACATTTTGTTTGTAAGCTACATTTATGCCTACATGAAGATGAAAACGTCAAGCCCAAAACGGCTCAAAATCACGATTTTGTGTACACAGTCAATGTGAATCACGATTTCAGTAAATATTCATACATACATAGATATCTATTTGAATGGGACAAAATCAATTTATATGATCATAAATATGGGTCAAAATGGTTCAGCAAAAAATTATATTTGACCAGGATCTGAATGCACTGAATATCAAGCACAAATTTTCTGTTTTTGTTTAGGATAAACCATTCCAACAATGCAATCGTGAAACCCCCTAGCAAGACCCAAGAAGCAACTTACAGGGAGCTTGGTAAAAACCATACTGAGATATGGATGTGAACATAAAGGGTCCTACCAAGGATCCTTCAGGGACTCCAAAGCCATTTCACCAGATGCATTTTTACCAATATCTGAATGCACTTTTTAATCAAGAACAAACTTTCTGTATCTTTATAGGATCAACCATTCCAACAATGCCATTGTGAAACCTCCTGGCAAGACCCAAGAAGCTATTCAACGGGAGCTTGCTGAGACCATGAAACAGGTGCGAGATGCTCAGGCTCTCATCCAGGCTGCCATTGACCCAGGTAAGAATTATTTTCATGAGGTTCACGTGGGGTCAAAGCCCGGCCTATTTCCCTTACCTTCCAGCTTTGAATAAGTCCCAAACCTGGCTTTAGCATTGCAGCTACTAGATGCGTAAATATTTTATAAAATAAATTGTTGCCACTTCACCTTGGATAGAGTGCAGAAACACATGGGTCAATTTTCTGCTGAATTGGAACTTGTGATACTTTGGCTGAAAGGCAAGAGTCAGAATGACTGCACCACAATTCATCCAGAAATTTTATAATAATGATAATAATGGTGGCTACTTATATAGCACACAGGTCCACCTCATGGCGCTTTAGAAACAAAGACAAAGAAACAGCGGAAACATGAAGAAGATACAAAGGTAGAAAGATAGAGAGATAAAAAGATAGAAAGATAGAAAGATAGAAAGATAGAAATATCTTAAAACCTTTAGCTTTGAAAGTTAAAAACTGCCAATTTCTGTCTCAAAACCAGCAGTTAGTCCAACCAATATGTCAAGTTTGGACCATTTTTGTTTCTATTTGAGACATGCTTATTTTAGGTGTCAAATCACGTTGATGTGGCATTTGATTTCCTTGGCATTTTTTAGTGTGAACATTGAATATGGTGAGTATGCATGTCGTTTCAACATCAAAGTAGAAGTTCAAAAGTTTTATTGCAAAAGAAGTATATTCTTATTGCATAATGAAAGTAATAATTATCCCATTTATATCAGACATAAAGTGTTGATGTTCAATAGTGATTTTGCTTGTGAGTTACTTAACCTTGAAACAGTTTGGATTTTAGATTTTGTGTTTTGTACCCATCCTAATATTCTGGCTAAAATGATGGGACAGTAGAATTGATGACATTCTCTTTCTTTTCAGCATTACAACCGGAAATAAAAGACAAAGTTAAAGGTAAAACTATGATACAGTCAAACCTGCCTAATCGGCCACCTGTTTAGAGTAATCAGCTCCTCATAGCATCTACCTTGTTTCTCCCCACAAAGAAAATGCATGCTCAGTGCCAATTGCAGCATCTATAGCGACTACCTGCGCATATTACCGCCTACTGAGAGCATTTTTTTTTTTACAGAGATCTGCCTATCTGCCTCATTGCTGTGCTGTGATGATTTGATAATAAAAATGAAGTCATGCATTTTTACAAAGATTGCAGAAGTATGTACATCTGTGATCTAATTTTTGTTCATGCCACTAAAAGCATCCCATTTTCCCCAACGGAATGTTGCAGCTTTTGCAATAAAAAGGTAGCCTTGCACCTGAGAAAGCAAAGTTTAAGGCATGACTTTTATTAGCAATTTTAAATTTTTGCTTTTGATTCCCAACAGTCACCTGTATAGAATGAACACTCGTCTGAATCAGCACCTGTACCTGCTTTTTTGTGCAGACAGGTTTGACTGTATCTTATATTGGTGATAATGTCACTATGAGCAAGAATCAATTGGTTGTGAAGCCAGGGCGCAATAAAAGTCGCAGTTACATTTAAAAAAAGAGTTGATAAAGGACTTAAAATATTTCATTACTTTTATGCTTTGAATTCATCATAAACTAAAACTCTTTTCGTTGTCTTCTGTGTCTTTCTTTACCGTAGAAAATATTTGATGTTTAGTATCTTCCAACTTTCTCTAACAGCAATTTCATTGGCTTGTTTGATTTTTCCCTACATTTTTTCAAAATGTTTTATTGGTCCAGACTCTATTGTGAATAACAAAAAGTTTGTCGCCAGATGGAGAACACTCAATGTCCCAAACCATTCTTACGAAGAGGCACTGATTGAGTAAAAGATGATTAAATTGCACTTTATTACCTTACCTATGCAATGCTTGCTGCAGCAATGCAAGCGAGGGAATAAGTTCCACTCACTTTTCATGAATACCCTTATCATAATTATCAGTCAGTGGTAGTCCTTTGGTCATGCTGAATATTGACCATAATCTAGAATTCAGTTTCTGTATACGTAAACATGTAGACAATTGGCAAAATCGTGATACTGGTATATCGGTCTTGCACCTGAAACAAATTTTGTACTTCTGAAAGCAATGGTTGTGACCATATATGGTCTCAGAATTTTTGTAAAAATTCCAAAAGAGTGCACAAAGAAGGGTTCCTAGTTATTTACTGAGAAATTCAAGATGGCCTGATTAAGTCAACATTCCTGACTTTAATAGCATTTGGTTCTACAAATATGGCGCATCTTATCTGCCGAAAAATGTCTCATTTTTGTTCGCAGGTTTGCTGTTGTGGCCAAGTTTTGTTTTAACTTTTTAAATGAATGGTATTTCATAATGAATGGTATCCCAATAGGATAAGTACACTACAGGAAGATTTATAATATTTAGATTTCTTAAGTACATGTTTGATAGGTAACCTTTTCTTTTGTAATAACATGCATTGTCTTTGTGATGTTTAATTTCTAGCTGTTCTGGGTGCAGAAGAGAAGGAGAAGGAGGAAAAGAAAGAAAAGAAACGCAGCCCCTCTCCCAGCAGTCGGCGTCGTCGATCCCGATCACGCTCCCGGAGACGATCACGGTCACGCACGCCTCGGCGATCCCGCTCCAGACGACGGTCGCGGTCGTGGACGCCGCCTCGTCGACGATCGCGTTCACCACGGAGAAGAAGATCGAGGACGCCACCTAGACGATCACGGACACCGCCTCGTAGACGAAGGTCGCGGACTAGGACACCACCATCGAGGCGAAGGAGGTCGAGATCGCGTAGTAGAGATAGGCGCTCAAAATCAAGGTAGGAATTACACTACTTAAAAAAAGTCAGAAATCACTTTTCGGGATGTGCAGGGGAGCGATGTCATGTAAAAACCAAAATCACTCATAGTGAAAATGATTTTGAGAGTGATCCCTAACTTTTTTGGCATAGTGTATTTATTTTTCCAAAGGTGACCCCTTTCCTCACTGTGATTACTTTTAGGCACCATTTATTCATGTTAACAAGGAAAGCTAGTGTGCTCCTGTTTCAAATGGAGAACCTTCTCTTGATGAGTTTAATATCTCTGGAAAATAGTTTAAGTTATCATTTTCATACTTAAAAAAAGTAAATGGTTCTTGAATGGCGTATGCAGTGCATGGCCAAGACACCCTTCAAAGTGATGTAATTCCTTAAATGTTTCACATTTGAGCATTAAGCAATGCTAGAAATATTATTTAGTAAATGTACACCAAATTTTTTTTGGAAAACTGTTGGGCTAATGATGCTTTTATTAAAATATGAATATTCTTAATATATTTTTCACAGAGAGAGACGCAAGCGTTCGAGGACACCTCCAAGGAGTTACAGCTCACGTCGCCGGAGCAGAAGCAAGAGCAGGTTAGTGATTGATGATGATGATGATAATTGTGGTGATGACGATGGTGGTGATGATGGTGATGGTGGTGGTGATGATAATGGTCGTGATGATGATGGTGGTGATGACAGTGATGATGATGATGATGGTGGTGGTGGTGGTGGTGGTGATGATGATGATGATGATGATGATGATGATGATGATGATGATGATTATGATTGTGGTGGTGGTGGTGGTGAGGATGAGGATGATGACGATGATGATGATGATGATGATGATGATGATGATGATGATGATGAGGATGATGATGATGATGGTGATGGTTGATTATGATGATGATGATGATGATGGTCATGATGATGATGATGATGAGGATGATTAGGATATTTTCCTCTCTTTTTCCAGCAATTTTCGCGAAGGCTTTTATTGAAGCTTGTCGCAGCAACTATTAGTCAGGGCTGTCTAGATCCAATAAAATCTATCGTTTTGATTGGATGAAAAGCACAGCAGGTAACTCTGCCTAAGTCAAATCTCTTAGACTTAGGAGAAATTTGACTTAAATGAGGTAAAAAAATATAGGTTTCATATGACTTGGTCCCAAAGATCACATTAACTTAGGCAATTATTCAACTTGGATAAGTTCACCTAAGGCAGAGCTGACTGTATTTTTGACTGTTGCTTTGGTAACTGTTGGAGGTTGACTGTTTGTTGCTGAGACAAACTTCATAAAACTTCTTTTAGTTCTTCCAATGAACGCCTATTTTTCTCTTTCATAATCAAACATTGTTTCCTTGAAATTCTGATTAATCTGATTCGTTTGATATCTGATGTAAATTTGATAAGTTCCATTATGTGTCTATTACACTTAATTCCTCTATTTTTTAGGGACCGCAGTCGCTCACGTTCACCACCACCACCACGTCGTCGACACAGCCCCAGCCGATCACCCCCTCCACCTCGCCGACGCAGCAGGACCAGGTCTCCCCCACCCAGATCCAAGCGCCGTAGCCGCACCAGGTCCCCTCTGCCCATCAGGCGGCGCCACTCCCCCAGCAGGTCACCTTCACCTCCAGCCAGACGCAGGTCAAGGTCGGGCTCAAGGTCACCACCTAGGAAGTAAGTGAATGTTGTCCTTTCTATGGTTGATCCTGTAGTGCTTAGAGATCATGGAAACTTATATGTTTACTCCCTGATAGGAAGTACATTGATTCTATATTTTTAATTGGGTTCCAAGTAAAGTGAAATAAATATTTTTTTATGGCAGAATATAATAGCATCCGCAGAAAATAAGGAGCGCTTTGGATTGCTTTGGGCATAAGCTGAGGGCTGTTTAAGTGCTAGATGATTAATCTAGGTTTTTACCAGAAATATGAGTACTGGGACATATGAATTATAGTTTGGTGTCGAACAGATTATAGGAAATTTAACAGTATTCAGTAAAAGATTGTTTTCAATTTGTTGAGCAAACTGTACTTGGATTTTTTGGTCCCTAACTTTCCCTGTAAAGCCAAAGCTCCTGAATATCAGGATAAAATTGATCCACGCCACAAAAAACGTAAACGCCTTATATGGTGAGCAAACTGAATGTGCTATGTGATAGTAGATTTGAATTGAATTGAATAAACATTACAGCTCATTCCAAAAATTATTGTTCTCATTTTTTTCTTCTCATACTACAGACATAAAAAGGAAAAGAAGAACCGTCGCAGCCGGAGCAAGGAGCGCAGTAGTAGCAGCCGCAAGCACAAGAGGGACAAAGACAAGGATAAGGAGAAGGAAAAGGACAAGGAACGCGACCGGTCGACGGAACGAAAGAGCAAGGACGACGACGGCGGCTCCAAGAGCAAGTCCTCTAAGGTGAAGCGGGATTATGACGAAGAGGAGAAGGGCTTCAATAGTGATAAGGAGGATGGGGATGATAAGGGAAAAGGGTTTGGTGGCGATGGGGACGCGGATATCCAGAATGTAGACATGGATATGGATTCGGATTAGAAATAATTTTTTTATATGGTCTTATAAATTTCATTACTTTTTAATTCTGAATGAGAAGAAAACTTGGATAGTTTAATAATTGAGGAAGATAGGAAGGGAAACGGGAAACGGGTTCAATGGGGTTGGGAGTGTCAATATCCAGAAACTTTTGTGAAATTATCTCATAATTTTGTAGTTTCATGATTGGCTTAGCATTTGGAGTGGTAAACGGAAGCAATGAGGATTACGAGGGGTCTGGGATGGGAGGAGAAGGAGACAAGGTTCATTAGGAATGGCGGTAAGCATGATTACCATAAATACAAATGGATAAGTTAAGAGAGCCAAGAGCAAGGGAAACAGTCTCATCTCTTGAATTCATTCATTCAAGACATAATTTTGTTTATTTCACATTTATATATTTCCAAAAATTGTACAAAGTGTTAGTGAAGTACATTACTTATGTACTTCATAATGCAGACATGATAATGAATTGATAAAATAAAAGATGGCATTTGTACAAGAACTAAATCAAACACAAGTCTCTGCAGCTTTACTATATAATACAAAAACATTACAAAAAGAGAGACACAATCAACTTAAAAAAAGGATATTTGTACAAGTTCTGTTACGGATCTGGTAGGAGCATAGAAAAAATAATGTTTTCAACTTCATGAAATATAATTGTGCAAGTCTAATAGTGATTGTTAAATTTCTCTTGTATATCATACTTGTTTATCTTACTTTAAATTGAAAACTGTTATTTCAAATTCAAATTTATCATTGCTTCATTCAATGTGAAATCACACACTTTGACCAAAAAATGAACAAATAAAATGAAACTAAATAATGGAAATTCAGTCTAGGCAACCACTCGGTATACATGTAATTTTTCATACTTCATTTTCATTTGAGGAAACCCTGATGGTTTTGTGAATTATGTTCTGTATAATGTGCGATAATCTTTGTTTAGTTCTTTTATCTACTAGTGATTACAATAATTTGTTTGCTCCATAGAGTCAATAAACTGCTGATATTTTGCAAATTTGATCGTACTTTACATTTTTTTTGTCTATGATATGTACAGTCCAACCTCATTATAAAGAGCACTGATAGTGATATAACAAGATCTCCCAATAACAAGGTAGTTTTCCTGGTCCCCATCTCTTTGTACTTTATTGTATATTAGCCCTGATATAACAAGGTTCAAAATAAAGAGACACTTTTTCTGGTCCTAAGAGCCTCGTTATAACGAGGTTTGACTGTATTCTGAAATTTGTATTGCAATCGGGTTTTATATATGTGGAAATATCAAAATGTAATTGAAATGAATGTCAGCAATCCCACTGTTATCAATATTGCACAAGTGGTTTTAGTTAGATCTCTCTCTTGATCCACTATTAGTAAAGTGAGAACAGGGTTAAGTGAAACAATTGAAAAGTGGTACCTAACATGTTTTGAGTAGTGTAAAATAAACCAGGGCCCAGTAACATAAAGCTTTCAAATTATTTGTATTGATTGATATCAAACCCAAGTCTATGGGAATCTATCAAACGCAAACTTGTTTCATGTTACAGACCCCAGGTGTGTTTTCAGTATATTCTTTGACGGCTGAACTCATTTCAGTCCAATACTCCATTATATTATCTAAAGATGCTACAAGGCAGGGGATGAAGAAAATGAGAGTTGGTGGGATGAATGAGTAAAGATAGTATAAATCTTCACTGTGAGAAAGAGGAGAGTAGAAAGGACTGAGTGGAAAACATACATAGGGAAAGCTACATGGGGGAGAAAGGGAATGAAGAAAATGAGATGTATTTGAGAAAGAAGAGAGACTGAAAAACCTACACAAAGAAACAAAGAAAGCGATTTAACAGACAAGATATTAGAGGGAAGAGGAGATGGGGGTTGACTGAGAAACATACTAGAGGAAAGAGAATGGAGAGAAAGAGAAAGGAGAGAAAGAGAAAGGAGAGAAAACAAAGGACAACTTGGAGAATAAAGAAAGGAAGGTAGATAGCGAAACATACAAGATGAAATCTGACAAAATGAGAAAAATAATGAGTAGAAGAAAGGAGAGCTGTGAGAGAGAGAGAGAGAGAAGAGGGAGGTACATAGAGAAACCTGAAACAAGAAAGCTAAATGGGAGAGAAGGACAAATGTGAGAAGGGGGGGGGGTGATAGACAAAGAAACATACAAGAGAAAAACTAAATGGGGGAGAATCAGAATGAAGAGAAGAGAAAGGAGAAATTTAAGCAAAAAGAAGAAGGACATGGAGGCAGGCTAAATTGAAAATGACAAAATGAGAACAATCAAGTAATGATAGCTATAAGAAAGAGAAGGAAGAGGGATGGGGACTGATAAATTGAACAGACATAAACTCCAATACACAAAATTATAACAAGTTTTTGTAAATTTATTTGCAAATCAAGGAAGTGGCTGAAAACATTGGCAATCAGTTCAAATTTTTAGAAACTATAAATTGTGAAAACTTTATACCATTATTACACATTTACAATTTTCAATTAAATTGGCGATCATTTATACGGATATTAAGATTGATACAAGCATTAATATTGACTATATTGGCAAATATTTTTGGTTTCACAGAAAGATTTTTGCCTATTACTTTGGATTTTCAAGTGCAGTGCTTCTGTTTGTTTAAATATCTAGCGTGCCTACCAACTTTTCTGTAGGAAATACGATAATATGACTACTTTTATATTTTGTTGCTAGGGCAAAAGCAAATACAGTCAACCTTTCCTAGTATATCTAATCAGTTGGGGCTGAAATATAACTTCAAGTTAGAGAAAATTTGACCTATGAGGGGTAAAAACAATAGAAGACGACTTGAAAACTCCTCGTCATATGCAATAATTTGACTTTAATAGGTGAGGTAAACTTTGGCAAGGATTACTATACTACTTGTGACTTCTTCTTGTGTAGTACAATGTGATTCATTCTCCCCCATCACAACCTTGGCAAGTTTTGAATACTGGTGGGTTCATAAATGTATTTACACCATAAGAATGGTATGGCAATGACATGTTCCTGGACATGTTGATTGAATGTTTTCAATATGCAATTACCCAACTTTATCCAGTTTTTCATGACAAAACATTGTGCACTATTAAATATTTAAGATGAAAGAACTAAAGGCTACTTCACACTACACGACTTTTAGTCGTGCGACCTTGCGACCAAACGTTACGACCTGACATCGGACACTATGCGACCAAAGACCTTCAGACCAAAGAGCCGATACCGATATCTTAACATTATTAATCGATAGCTCAAAAGCTCCGCGTTTGTTTCCTATCGCAACACGCAGCGGATAAGTTGAAATTTTCACGTTAAATCTTGGATTTTCTTTCTACAGTGTCATCGAAAATTAAGAAACTACATTCATGTTTTTAGCTAATGATAATGCATTAAGTATTAAACAACAAAACATCTACATTTCAGTTAGCAATTTTTGAGTGATGCTGCTTAGTGTGGAGTGGGAGGCTGTGCCTGTGTGATGGGGCTGCTGAGCTGGGAGAAGTCGCATGAGACCTTGAAAAGATTTAACATGCTAAAACCTTGAAACCTAGGTCGGATGTTTTGCTCCCAAACTGTTTAAAAGTGACGTCATACCCAAGGTCTTAAAATCTGAAGACTAAAAATTGTATAGTGTGTGGTAGCCTTTATTCAAAACTGTGAATAAATAAGTCAGGTTGTTCCCAACAATTTGAGACAACTTAAGCCAGCACTTGTTAATATCCCACTGACAATATATTTTTAGTATTTGAAAGAATCACATTGAACATTAGCGTATTTTACTTCTTCGTAGCTCAAAAGAGACTGGGGAAAGCTAACAATCATAACAGAAGTGGGGTTGGATTGCATGATGTGCAGTGGCAATTCTTACGACTGGCTTATGCTTCAATGACGTCATCCAGTCGCAAGCCAGTAGTTGCGACTGCGTTAGCCTTTGTAAGACCATTCTTTTGAACACTCATACGTTAAAGGCAGTGCTGATGTCACAGGAAGGGTAGAAGAATATGATTTCACAATTATTGTGTGATATTATTTCTCATGTTTCTATCTGAATGTGAGTTTTGTCTGCCCTCCTTTAGACCCTGGCACTCTCTCATAGGTCAGTCTTTTCTTGGAAGGTACACTGGTGTACAATTCCCTTGGATATCTCAGTTTATCTATGGAAAGAAGAGGGAATGGGAAGATTATTGTGTGTTTTTTGTTTGTTTCATAAAGCAAGAATGTCGGACTTTTCAAACATGTAAATTGAATTGGGAGAGGATTCGAGCATAAATCCAGTGTAGATTCATGTCAGATTTAGATTAGAAAATTCAATGATTTTACACT
This sequence comes from Temnopleurus reevesii, assembly GCA_036244855.1. Classification (NCBI taxonomy): domain Eukaryota; kingdom Metazoa; phylum Echinodermata; class Echinoidea; order Temnopleuroida; family Temnopleuridae; genus Temnopleurus; species Temnopleurus reevesii. Next base: position 29,205 of record BQKZ01005864.1, on the reverse strand, counting down.
GTCTCTCAAATAATAATAATAATAATGTGGATTTATATAGTGCCTTTCAGCCATTATGACTACTTTATGCGCTTCCGATAGCATCAAGGCAGCCATATAGGTGATCACATCATCAGATAATGTGTTGCTGTCTCCTACCAGTCCTCATTCACACCTGGGTAGAGTGCAGATTTGTTGAAAGGCGAGAGTCAGGTCCACTACACCACGCTTACACTTGTCACTCTTGGTGGGTGTTGTTCAAAAGTTGCAATTGATTGCAAGTTGCAGTTGATCGTAACGTGCCAATCAAACTCATTGTTTCATGCACATACCGTGCGCGAATGAAAATGCGCGTAACAATTTGGAAAGTTGCAGATGATTTGCAGTTGATTTTTTAACAACACCCCCTTAGAGTAAATTTCCACAAGACAAGAAAAAAGGGAATGTGTGTCCTTTAAATAACCGAAATGATCTCCCTCCAGTCTTCTGGGGGATGCCCAAAAATCTCCCCTCAAGGATATGCTACTGAATATGACATGCTGCATTAATACATTTGGGTGTGAAACCAAATTACTATTTTCCTCATTATTAGTACCTCATTAACTAAATTCCATTACCCATGTATAGGTCCAAACTATTAGTATTTCTATATCTCTATTCATCCTTCTTTCTAAGTGCTTGGGACTTTCCCTGAGCGAGTGATAGGCGCTATATAAAAAAAGTTCATCATTATTATTATCAATCTCCAATTTAAACTTTTGAATCTTCATTATACTCACTGGTACCATGAAAAGCTTCACCTCCCTGATGCTGGTACGATGCTGCTGTTTCCCCCTGCATCCAGCCTGGTATTTGGGACATTGTAGCATCGCCTCCTCCACTACCGAACCAGTAGTCATCCCTGGCATGTAGGGTCTGCTGTGTTTCAGGTCTTGATCTATGACGGTCTGGATCGAGAAGCTCGCTGGGATAGTCCAAATAATGTCTCTGCCTGGGAATGTTTGCCTTCAAAATTGAAGATGATTTAATTTGTTAAATGATTTGCTACATATACATGTAAACCGGTCTATTAAGATGCTAATCAAATTGAATATTGCAAATATTGCAGAACAAAAACAACTTTATAAAGCATAATAGAATATGATTATTCAACAGGTATAATCAGTATCATTCTAAATTCCTATTCCTAAGTTATTTAGCATCCTTTTAGATGGATGGAGCTGATGAATAATTAGATGACTAATTGGCGTTATCCATGACTTTTGTTTACTGATACAAGTACATGTAGCACAATCAATTATGGATTTGGCACTTTACATGTACTTTAACACCGCCTCATCATAGTGAGTTATTCAGTCATGGAATAAAACAAAGCTCACAAATGAGGTTTTATCATCAAGAGAGGGAACACAATATGGAATAGATTTCCAACAATTTTCTTTATATATTCTCAATCTTTCCAAATATTTTGGGAGTAGTTTATATATCAGCTTGCAAAAAAGGTTACAAGTTTGTTCTCTCTCAAAAATGCAAATTAATTTTCATCCCGTTTCTTACTAGATGAAATTAGAATACTGAAGTCTATTAGAAATATAGAATTCTTAGTGCAAATCCACATACCTGTTCCTCACTCCGACTTGCAGTGGCCCCTCTCCTTGCAGGCAGACTTACTGTGGCCAACGTACCAAACTCGCCACTCCTGAAGCTCTTGTTTCTCGATGATCCCTTCTTCTGTTGTGGATTCCCAGATCCTGTAGGTCTGGGGCAGGGCTGTGCAATGCCAATATACTTTGCTGGAGCTCCTTTCTGAGTCAATGGGAATGGATCCAATGCATTGGATCTTGAGTTTCCTGCATTTAGGATGAACAGAAGAGGATATTATGGTTGAATTTGCAGACAAAGAGGAGAGAATTGAAAATATTTATAGCAGCTAATATACACTGTAGCACGGTCATTGGAGCCATAGTATTTCACTACTTCTAAAGGTCGTCTTACTAGATGCTGCTTTCTTTTGTTGTGGATTCCCAGATCCTGTGGGTCTTGGGCAAGGTTGTGCAATGCCAATGTATTTTGTTGGAACTCCTTTTGATGGGAATGGGTCATTTGATCTTGTGATTCCTGCATTAGGGAGGAACATAAGAAAGAATTCATACTGTAGCTGTACTTAGAAATTAAAAGGGGGAACTTAGAGGAATGATTATTGGACAAGGCTGTGCAATGCCAATGTACTTCATTGCAGCTCCTTTTGATTGGAATGGGTCAATTGCATTGGATTTTGTGTTTCCTGAATTTTAAATGAACAGGAGAAAGAGTAGAGTAGTACTTGGCAGATAAAAAAAGGGGAATGATTTCATAGCAAGGTCCTTGGGGCCATGCTAATTCACCACTCCTAAAACTCTTGTTACGGGATGTTGCCTTCTTCTGTTGCGGAGTCCCAGATTCAATGGGTCTGGGGCAGGGTTTTGCAATGCCAATTTATTTTAACCCTCATGCATATGTTTGGCATCACTACATCGATGCAAATTGAGCAAAGACTGGTAATAGCTTACTTCTTTGTGCTGGTAGGCTGGTTGACTGACCAGCAAACTGAATTCCTCCTATCCGTGAGTAATCGCTTGTTGCTTGCCTCCTGTCAAGATGCTGCTCTACATCCCAATCCTGACGCCCACTATCTCCACTTCTACTTGCAAGAGCCATCTCCTCTCTTCTATGTCTGACACCAAATCTGGAATGGTGATTAATTTGTGATGCTCCATCTAAAGCCCAATCCTGTGCAGACATCGTGGTGTGATCTGATGTAGATTGAGATGATAGAATGTCAGAGTGATCATGTCTTCTAGATCTTCCATGGGCAAGCTGGAGTAAAGCATCTCTTGAAGGGTGAAGGTCAGAATCCATAGCCATTGCCTCACCTCTATTAAACCTTTCTGATTGGCTATACTGGCTGTCATAGGCAGAAACTGTATACTTCTCGCTTGAAGCAAGCAGTTCTAGTGGTGTCTTCAGATCATCAGGAATGAAACTGTCTTGAGGAAGGAGCTCTTCCTCACCAAGATCATAAACAGGAGATTCTGGTTCAGATTTGATTACACAAGAGACATCCTTGAGCACATGATTCTGTGGCTCCACCTGAACATCCCGGAGTACCTCTCTATGTGGGTCCGCTTGATGCAAGGTCTTATGTTCATTACGCAGCATGCTCCATCCTTCTGATATCCCTCTCTGCTGAGGATAGTCTGATGCTCCTGTGTTATACCCATCTCTGTGTCTTTGGCTCTTCTCTATACCATGCGTTGCTTCCGCACCTCCAACAGCTTCAGGGATTCCTTGATCCATAGAAGACCTGGACATGGACTTAGAATGGTCAGTTGTCAAGTCTTCTCTCCTCTGACTTTCACTTAGCTTTGCAGGATGATCTGAGTAGGGGCTCTCATCATGAACACTTTTGTAGAAGCTCTGAAATAAAGAGAAAAGGATACAGATATGTGAAGAAAATGATCATGTATTGCTTGAAGGACTAATGTAAAGGGTAAAGCAAATTAAGAAGATACTTCAATGTTTCTCTATTATGTTTTGACGTAATTATTGCACAAAAATGACCACTAATAAAAGTCAGTAATTTTGGGCCAATTATTTGTTGTTTTGTTCAAAAGTACCAGTAAAGAATATTGATAACTTTTTCAAAGTGTCACCTATCAGGTGTGATCTGTAGCCTATGGTCTTACCGAAATGATTCTTGACGGGATCCAAGGGCACAGTTTGGTGAGATATGTGAGCGAAGCAGATAGTAGGACTGAAAGGGGAGCTGCGGTGAGCATTACTTGAGCCATAAAGGAGTTCACACATGGAAAACTTGTCAGGAAGCTCTCATGCTGAAAGAAAGAAAGAAAGAAGAGAATACAGTTATTATGAGCTTGGTGAGGTAGGTGATTAGAGCCTATAGAAGGACTGGTAGAGAAGCAACAGTGAACATTATTTGAGCCATGAAGGAACAAGATACAATGATTACAAACTTCTTTGAGATATGAGAGCTGAGCTGATAGCAGGACTGGTAGAGGAGCTGCGGTGAGCATGACTTGAGCCATGACTTCAGACATGGAAAACTTGTCAGGAATCTCTCATGCTGATAAAAGAATAGGACACAACAATTTCAATATTTAAATTGGCAAACACAACTTACAGCAGACTGGATTAAAGATAAATGAATAATTCAAAGGCTTAGAACAGGGCTGGCTTAGAAAGAATAATTTGAAAAAATACAAAATGAATGGAGCCTAAACTGTGAGGTATATATGACATACCATTCTTAGGGGGTGTTGCTCAAAAGTTGCAATTGATCGCAAGTTGCAGTTGATCGGTACGCGCCAATCAAAATCATTGTTTTATACGCGCCTTGTCAAATGCGCACACCACGCGCGAATGAAAATGCGCGTTACAATATGCAAAGTTGCAGTTGATTTGCAATTGATTATGAGCAACACCCCCTTAGTCAACCTCGTGATCCATTCACAGCGATGCCAGACTGTAGTTGATACCTTGCTCACTGTCATGCTGATCCTTGACCTGTTCCATAAAGCTGTTCGTAGAGAAACACACGACTCTATGAATAACTTGTGGCATTCTTTCAAGGGAATTCAGCAACAGTAGCTATCACTGAATGCATGATAGGGTAGTGCGGATGTCAAAGGACAGGTATATAAAACACAATTACTTTGATCAAGGGCAGAAGCGGTCTTGCTACTACCATACGAGAATGAATGGGCCTGAACTACGAGATATGTATGTCATGTACAAATCAGATATGTATGTCATATACCAACCAAATATGTATGTGGTATACTAACCTTGCTCAGTCTATCTGTTAGCCATGGTCTTGTGAGCCAGTCATCGTGGTGCCAGACTGCTGTTGAAGCCTTCATTCCAATGTTACTGTCTGGTCGATGGTTGAAGCTGCACTGTTACTGCTCCCAGAGTACACTACCTAATACAGCAATATTAAATGGGTCCGCACTATGAGGAAGGCATATGTATGTGGTATACCCACCTTGCTCAGCCTGTCAGTTAGCCATGGTCTTGTGAGCCAGTCACCGTGATGCCAGACTGCTGATGAAGCCTTACTCGCTATGCCATGTCACTGATCTACGTTTATAGTCAATGGTTGTAGCTGACTTCGCACTATCTTATGGACACTGTGGCACTAACTGAATGAATGGGCCTGAACCAGAAGACATGTATGTGATATACCAACCTTGCTAAGTCTATCAGTTAGCCATGGTCTTGTGAGCCAGTCATCGTGGTGCCAGACTGCTGTTGAAGCCTTTCTTGCTATGTTACTTATCTGGTCAATTGTTGAAGCTGTACTGGCACTGTCACCAGAGTACATAATCTAATGAAGAGAAACGTGAACAAATGAACCAAATTTAACAAAATATAGTGGGACAAATTTCATATCAAGCAACGTGAATTTTAAACTATTGAACGGCGCTGAGAAGAGGTTTTTGCGAGATAGCAAATTATCCAAGGTTTTTGTCATTTTTTGTAGGCTCATATGTCCTTATTTAATTTATTTCTATGTATCTTTCTTTCTCTTTCCTGTATGGTATATTTCATATCTTTGCCAAAATTCGTCAATGTTCCTTCTTTCTGTTTATTTTTCTTTGATCCAAAACATTTATTTTTCTACTGCAATCAACTTTAAACAATTTGTAACATGTGCGAAGAAAATATATCACTAGAAATATTAGATATCAACTCATATATGATTGCAAGTAATATTACCTTCACTTCAAAATCATGTGATTTGGCCGTGAACTGTGTCAGTGCTGCCTGTAACTTGCAAGTGTTGACAACTACATGGCCACCAAGAGCATATCTGAAAAAAAGAAGGAGAAATGTAATATCTTCAACTTGTATTGTTTTTCACTTTGCTGCCTATTGAAACCAAGCAATCCCTGGGCAATTCCTGCAGTTATAATATGATTCAGTTAGTCCGTGGTTTAAATGCAAGAGGGTACATTATATTAGGGTACCTGTAACTTTTACGTTTTCCTTCTACAATTGTCCATGTTAAACTGCTGTGAAAACATTGAGATAAAATAAAATAGCCTTCTAATTGCAATTTTTCTATGGCATTCCAGCTAAACTTTAAATGGTTCTGTTTCATAATCACTGAAAGCCGTTAAAAATCCTATTATTATCTAATGGGCTAATGCTACGGAGTTAGCCTACACAGATGCATTTTTCTTTCTAGATCCACCCAAAGCATGGTGTATTGCCAAGAAAACATTGTCATCCATAAACCAAGCAGCTGAACATTGCACCATCCTTACAAACTTCAACTTTCAACATATTTTCTCAATTCTACATTTTACATGATTTTACCTATCACTCTGACAGTTTCATTCTGAGATAACCCAGAACATTCGAAACTGCTGTGGTGAAAACATCAGGATGTGCTGAACTAGAGGCTTTACAATATCTTCTAATAGCAGGCATCTACATATATGCAATATAATCTTGATAACTTGTTGCCTAGTAAAACCAAGTTATACCTAAACAAATCCTGCATGAATCAAATGCTTATGATAGTCAACAGCTTAAGCCCTAAAGAATACATGACTCTATTGCTAAGCATGCTGGTATATCTTTCTAGTACTACTGATCTTGCAAGCATTGTTTACTCATCATGAAATTGCTTACATACTAGATAAATATCCCTCCATGCTCTCTGATATGAACTACCATAAAGGCTTGTATACCTGTCTATTGGCATACCTGTTACCTTGCCCATTTCCTTCAAGAATCACCCAGAGCATTGTAAACTGCTGAGAAAGCATTTTGATGCGATGAACCAGTGGCTCAACATCAGCTTCTCTAGATAATATTAGAGTATTTGCAAACAGGAATTAGGTGACCCCTATGTGAATCCTACAAGAACATTGTTAAAATGTACACAAACGCACCTGTTACTTTCCCCATTTCCTTCTAAGATCACCCAAAGCATTGTGAACTGCTGTGAAAGCATCTTGATGCGATGAACCAGCAGCTCAACAGCAGTTATTCAAGATACATGTAATAACAGAGTTTTTGCTGACCAGAATTGCTGTATAAAGCTGTAAAAGCATTGTGATGCAATGAACAAGCAGCTCTACTAGTAGCTTTTCAAGATACTGACAATATTGAAGTTTTTGCTTACTGGAATTCCTGTAGGTGACCCAAATATATCATAAACGCACCGTTACTTTGCCCATTTCATTCAAGGACCACCCTGAGTATTGTGAACTGCTGAGAAAGCATTGTGATGCGATGAACCAGTGGCTCAATATCAGCTTCTCAAGATAATATTAGAGTTTTTGCAAACAGGAATTAGGTGATCCCTATGTGAATCCTACAAGAACAATGTTAAAATGTACAAAAATGCACGTGTCACTCTGACCGTTTCCTTCTAAAATCACCCAGAGCATTGTGAACTGCTGTGAAAGCATCGTGATGCGGTGAACCAGTGGATCCACAGTGCCCTTGATGTCCAAGCCAGCTACCACATTCACCGAAATTCTTAAATGCTAAATTGTTCACAAACATGCATGCATATAGTCTGAAAATTTCTTTTTAAGTTCACCCGCAACAGGGGGGGGGGGGGTATAGGAGCATTGTGGGGAGAAATGATGGGGTGTTCTGGAATTCCGACTGGAATTCCTGTAGGTGACCCCAAAACGAATTTTACAGGAACAACATTTAAATGTACATAAACATATACACGCACCTGCTACTTTGCCCGTTTCCTTCAAGAATCACCCAGAGAATTGTAAACTGCTGTGAAAGCATCGTGATGCGGTGAACTAATGGCTCCACAGTGCCTTCCCCAAGCAAGGTTTCCAACTCTACAATGATGATGCCCATTCTTTCATCAAGGATCAGATCGGCAAATGCAGGTGGAGGTAAATGGGAGTTGTGAGGAGAAACGATGGAGCGTTCCACTATCAATATGTTGTACCTGGAGAAGAGAAAACGCATGTTATGATTAAAAAATTGAATTGAAAAAAGAAGCAAAATTTAAGAAAAAAAATGCCGGATCCAACCTTTTCAACTCTATGATGATGATACTGGTTCTTTCTTCAGGGATAAGATCGGCATAGGGGCTGCAGAGAAGCTACAGAGGAGCTCCAGGAGAGTTATGAGAAGAAGAAGTGGAGCGTTCCACTATCAGAATGTTGTACCTGTTGAAGAGAAGAGATTAAGTAAAGGAGCTACAGATCAATGATCTTATATGATGTTTAGCCAGTTCTGCAGACGGAGCAGGTAAAATATCAAAACCTTTGGCATGGCGCAACAAGACGAGGCCTGCCCACCCTGATGCTCCCTGCTAGGATACAATTTTCAAAATTTGTACAATTATTCTCGTAGATAATTTCTTTCGATTCTTGAATTATTTATGAGAGAAATTCTAATCTATGTTCTTTTATGATGAGTCTAAATTGTGATCCAAGAATTCTTCTGCAGGTTTGATCAATCATAAAAATAATTTGTAAAGTGCTTCAATTCTGTTAGAATTTTACTTTTGGAAAAAAAATGAATATTTTCAATATTCTTGCTTTCACAATTTGACACAAGTTTATATCATAAGAAAATGGAAATGGCATACATACTCGAATTAGATATATTTCGATGTGTATTTGTTCAACAATTTTCATATAATGAAACGCTTTTCAATGCAATTCACATACCTGGTTTCCAACACATGTAGCAGTTTTGATGAGTCTATCACTTTCTCAGATCCTATGAGCTTGAGAGGAATCTGTTTTGACTTGGCTTCACCTTTCTTGTCACATGCGCCATCTGAATGATACAACATCAAAACAATGTGACAGTAATATAAAGTGTGTTCAATAAACATATGCAGGTAACTCGGCCTAAGTCAGATCTCTCTGGACCATACAAGTCTTTTCAAGTGATGAGAAGTTTGACTTAGAAACAATAAAAAACACTGGCTTTATATCAATTATTTCAGAAAAACACATTGGCAATTATTTGAATAGGTAGAGTTGAATTTAGTTTGTTTTAGAAGGAAGGGGTGATATATTGATCATTGATATCTTAGAAGTGTTTTTGTTTTTGTTATTTTGCACAACTACACACCTCTTTGGAAAGTGGTCTTTCGTTTGTAAACCCATGGGCCCGTATTCCGATAGCGAGGTTTAAGTTAACCCTGGTCTAAATCTGTGGTTTAAGTATGGGTAGCCAAAGTGCCAAAATTTCATTTACAATGAATAATTTGTATGTTAACTGCTCTCTTTTCTCATACTCTAATAATGTAGAAAACTATTGAAGTTTTTATTCCGAGACAGTTTTAAATAGTATGAGTGCCAAATGTGCTGGTAAATTAAACATCGACTATTATAGATTCAAGCCTCTTTTGGCTCTCCATACTTTAACCACAGATGTAGACCAGGGTTAACTTAAACCTCGCTATCGGAATACGGGCCCATGGAGTACACACATTTGCCAAAGCGTGCATTGTATAGTTTACAGTGCCTACGCTGGCTTGGGCTAATCAGTCTCTTCAGAATTAATAGAAAACAGAAAGGGCTAAACTAGATTTGTTTACTGAAAACTAGTTGCCTGCATGATGTACATAATTGATGAGTTCTTTATTTAACTTCTCGAACATCAGCAAGAATCTGTCCCCAGGCCAATGGCATGAAACTCTTTGCCATAGAAAATTCTGGCCAATTACAGAAACTCAAACAAAGAGCAAATTTACTCTGGCAAAAGGGTTTATGGAGTGGATTCCATATAAAGAAAAAACTTTGTCTGAAAGGGTTGATTTAAGGATCACTGTCAACAAATCAACTTTGATTATAACCAGCTACTCAATTATATGAGCAAGAGATAAAACAATTGAAAGAGCAGTCATGGATTATGCAACTTGACTAATCTTGAATGATGTTGGCCCTATTGCATAAAAAGTTGAGTTTAAACGCAAGTCAGAAAATTTATCACAACTCTATTTTCAACCAATCAGGAGCGCATATTTAGGACTTGCGTTTAATCTTCTGAGTTGCGCTTAGATGCAACTTTTTATGCAATCGGGCCCTTATCTTCAGTAGATATGAACATGCTATTGTCATCAGTATTTGTCTTTAGAGGTATTAAAAAAAAACTGCTATGCAGAATCCCGCACAAAACAAAATCAATGCATGGTACATCCATTCAGGAGAATTGGTCTTGTTTATTGGTATAAATAAAGGGGAATTTCCTCCTACTTTTTTTAGATAAGTTTCAATGCACTTAGGTGGACAACTCTCAACTCTCAACATGTAATAAATAATGGACACAAACCTGTGGCAGTATGTCCAAGGTTTCCCGCAGAACCTACATGGCTCACGGATCAGAGCTCAATGTGCCTAATCTTCTGTCGCAGACAAAGTTCCTTCCAGGGGCTCTTAGGGGAGGCCTTGTACTCAATGATCAGTGAGAATTTTACCCAGGGAAAGTACTGATTAACAAGTATGATTGCCCTCGTTAACATGTTTGGGCATTTTTTGTTTAGATATACCCAAAACAAGAACAGGATCTGCGTAATTTTGCTCTCTTTTGCATAGTTTTGAATTATTATTTTGTATTAATCCTAATATTTACATGATTTGTTCAGGATTTGGACAGCAAGTGTTATTGTTGTTATTGAAACAAATTGACTTAAATGTCATGTGCAAATGTATTGTAATTTTGTGAGGTATGATTGGCAGTAATCAACTTTCTTTGACCATAGTAACTGTACACAAAGTGTTAATTGGACACAAACCTGTTGTAGACACATGTCCAAGGTTTCCTGCAGAACCTACATGGCTCACACATTGTAGTTCAATATGCCTGATCTTCTGTCTCAGACACAATTCCTTCCAGGGGCTCTTAGGAGAGGCTTCATACTCAATAACTAGTGAAAAGTGAGCCCAGGGGAAGCTCTCGTCAATCTGGGTCGGTGTGATGACGAGACAGTTGTGCTTGTCCAGGGCTTCGCTGACCGCTACGTAGATGGACTGCGGTGTGGAATTTAGTGTGCTTGCAGAAAGACCTAGGATTGGTATAAGAAAAATGGACTGTAGATACAGGTAGGAACAAAATGAATAATGTAAATGGAAATGACATAAATATGGTTTAAAGATTGTCTTTGTATATTATTGTACACAAAGAGTTATTCAATGGACCTCATAGCAAATTCATAACATTAAAAAATACACTTTTTAAATTTCTGTCAAAAATTAATTTCAGATTATTATCAAAACTTTTTTACATTTATTTATATCTAATACCCATACATGTATCTATCACATGCCATTTAATTAATACATTTTCTTATACGCTGGGGTGAGCATTGACTAGTAATGTTCATTTATAAATGATTATTGATACACCCTGTATATGGGATTTTTGTGATATATTCCTCTAAAATAGGAACGGTTATAACAGTTACACTGTACAACTTCAAATTAACAACTTCAAACAGGTGGTCATTACAGTGATAGCCACATCTGTTTGTAAAATCAACCCTAAAGAAACAAAAGTGTTGCATATAATTATTTTTGGACTTTTTCTACAAGTTTTGAATAAACAAAACTTGACAAAGAGCAGTATACTGAAGAAACCTAAGGTAGAGAAATATTCAATATTAACATGTATTCAAATCTTTCAAACTACTTTGATAGAATTCGACCTTACCCTTAACTGACAGTAACACAGATGTGACAGTCTCGGCAAGCTTTGTATACTCTCTTCGAATGATAACCAGAACCTATAGAGAAATGTTAAGATAAAACATGACAACCATGGAGTCTTTAGTTTCCAAATATATACGCAGATGAAAATAGAATTTGTTGAATTCTAACTTAGTAGAATGCACACCCCTGATTTAAGTCTTATGGTTTCAAGCATCGATTTACTAATTCATTGATTTATTGTGTCACTTTCCAAGAATTAACAATATCCACTTCCAATACATGTGCATAAGTATTTATAATATGACGTAGTTTGTACATAGGCTCTAAAAGATACTAAATTGATAATTCAATAAGTTAAACAACATGGACTTTGTGATTACTTGTTAAAATCAGAACATTTCCATGGCATTTCTATGACTTGTTAACATTTTTCCAACGGCTTTTCAATGAATATTTTATCAGATATCAGTAAAAGTAAACAAAGTCAGAAGTACCTTGGGGTCATGGTCTCTTCCTTCTTTCTTGAGTTTCTTCTGGAACCACTCTCCAGTTAGTTTAGCCATCTCATGCAGCTTGGGGTGCAGTGTGTGTTTGGGAAGAAGACAATGCTTCTTGAAGAGGGTGTTCCTAACTGAGTTCAAGCTACCTATATGTTCAACATTGAAAAAAAGATATTGAAACTATAATGTTTAAAAGGCTGGACTAGAATTTGATGGAACCATTCTCCAATCAATTTAGCCATCTCATGTAGCTTGGGATGTAGTGTGTGTTTTGGTAGCATACACTGCTTCTTGAAGAGGGTGTTTCTAACCCAATCCAAGCTGCCTACAATATAAATCAGATCATATATGATCTTTTCCATCTCTTCTTTAACCATTCTCCCGTCAGGCAATCTCATGTACTTTGGAATGCAGCATGTGTTTGGATAATTCTTCTTGGAGTCCAGATTTCAATAGTCACAATAATGAATGCCTATATTGAACCTCCGATGTTAAAAACACTGGACTAGAATTTAATTGAATTATTCTCCAGTCACTTTAGCCATCTCTTGTAGCTTTGGATGCAGTGTGTGTTTGGGTAGAAGAAAATGTTTCTTGAAGAGGGTGTTCCTAACGGAGTCCAAGCTACCTGTAATACATTTATATAATATTGGATGGCAATAAATGGAATATCAGGGAATATTGCACGAGTTAGGGCAATATTGCACGAATCGAAGATGAGTGTAATATTGGCCCTAACGAGTGCAATATTTCCGGTATTTCATGAAATGAAGCCATCCAATATAATTATTATTATCTTTACATATACCAGAAGGCTGGTCACTGCTTTGCGCAAGCGTAAAATTGA
>BQKZ01005864.1:2223-14012 GCA_036244855.1 Temnopleurus reevesii | reverse complement strand
ATGGAATTTCGAGACAATTATTTTTGGAAAAGAAACACGAATAGTCATACTTTTCAGTAGTACAAAATTCTCAATATGGTCATTGGAACCATTTTCCCCCTTCAGAGGCCCATTACTCTACATTGTAGAATGCCGACAAGTGCCGGGTTTTGCTATGGTGGGTCACATATGTCAATACTACTCTTTTCATGCTGAAGGAGTAGGAAACGAGCGACGTCCGTTGTTAGGGTATCAAGGGTGTAAGATGGTGACAACGCATTGATGGAATGTAGGTGGCCGATCAATGGTGAAAGGGCTTCCTCTAAAACATTCATCATCTCAACAAACGGAGCTAGAAATGGAAAACAATTGTAAGGAATTATGATTATGAATTTGGTTTCTCATGCTGAAGGAGAAGGAATAAAGTGATATACGTTATGAGGGTGTCAAGGTTGTAGGAGAATGATAACACATTGATGGAGTGAAGATAAACGGAAAAGGTGAGAGGGCTTCTTCTAAAACATTGACCATGTCCATAAAATGAGCTAGAACTAATGCAAAGAAATGAAATACAGTACTGTTTGTGTTACTGGTATATGAGTAACTATGCTTCTCATGCTGAAGGAGTAGAAATCGAGTGATGTCCGTTGTGAGGATATCAAGAGTGTATATGTGAGTGACAGTACATTGATGGTGTGGGGATGGCCAACCAATGGTGAAAGGGCTTCTTCCAAAACATTTATCATGTCCACAAATGGTGCTGGAAATGACAAAGGAAGAAAAGAAACACCATGCTATTTGCATTACTGGTATATGTCAATACTACTCTTTTCATGCTGAAGGAGTAGGAAACGAGTGACGTCCGTTGTTAGGGTATCGAGGGTGTAAGATGGTGACAACGCATTGATGGAATGTAGGTGGCCGATCAATGGTGAAAGGGCTTCCTCTAAAACATTCATCATCTCCACAAACGGAGCTAGAAATGATAGAAAAAGAAATTAAACACAATGCTAATTGTATATCTAGATATATGAGCAACTGTGCTTCTCATGCTGAAGGAGAAGGAATCGAGGGACGTCCGTTGTAAGGGTGTCAAGGATGGTGACCATGCATTGATGGAATGAAGATGACTGATCAATGGTGAAAGGGCTTCTTCCAGAACCTTGATCATCTCAACAAATGGAGCTAGAAATGACAAAGGAAGAAAAGAAACACCATGCTATTTGCATTACTGGCATATGTCAATACTACTCTTTTCATGCTGAAGGAGTAGGAATCAAGTGACGTCCGTTGTAAGAGTGTTGAGGGTGTAAGATGGTGACAACGCATTGATGGAGTGGAGATGACTGATCAATGGTGAAAGGGCTTCCTCTAAAACATTCATCCTCTCAACAAACGGAGCTAGAAATGGAAAACAATTGTAAGGAATTATGATTATGAATTTGGTTTCTCATGATGAAGGAGAAGGAAAAGTGATATACGTTGTGAGGGTGTCAAGGTTGTACGAGAATGATAACAAATTGATGGAGTGAAGATAAACGGAGAAGGAGAGAGGGCTTCTTCTAAAACATTGACCATCTCTAAAAATGGTGCTAGAAATGACAGAGAAAGAAGTGAAACACAATGACTGATCAATGGTGAAAGGGCTTCTTCCAAAACATTTATCATGTCTACAAATGGAGCTAGAAATGACAAAGGAAGAAAAGAAACACCATGCTATTTGCATTACTGGTATATGTCAATACTACTCTTTTCATGCTGAAGGAGTAGGAATCGAGTGACGTCCGTTGTTAGGGTATCAAGGGTGTAGGATGGTGACAACGCTTTGATGGAGGGGAGATGACTGATCAATGGTGAGAGGGCTTCCTCTAAAACATTAATCATGTCAACAAATGGTGCTGGAAATAACAGAGAACGAAGTGATACACAATGTTATGTGTATTACTGGTAGATGAGCAACTATGCTTTTCATGCTGAAGGAGTAGAAATCAAGTGACGTCCGTTGTGAGGGTGTCGAGGGTGTAAGATGGTGACAACGCATTGAAGGAAAGGAGATGACTGATCAATGGTGAAAGGGCTTCTTCTAAAACATCAATCATGTCTACAAACGGAGCTATAAATATTGGAGAACAAAAAGAATAATGTTATGATCATGAAAGACATAAATCATTCAAATGGGATTGGAGACCATATACATGTTGTGTGACAAATTAGATATACCCTTAACCGAGGAAAGCAGTCTGTTTTGGCCCATTGTTTGAAAGCTCTAGGAGCATATACTAGCTACATAGCCAGCCAAATTTAGTCCAATGTATATTATTGTTCTGCTGACATTCAAAAAGTTTCAGAAGATCTTCTTGCTTACATAGTCTATCGGGATTTATAAACAAAATTCCTTAATTTGGAAAAGATCCATTGTCAATCAATAATTCATTATATAACTTATTGTACCAGGATCTTCACAAGGTAAGACAATCTGATTGAAATAATTGAATTCAAAATGGTTGTTAGCAATAACAATTCCAACTTACGTGTAAGACTGACTTCCACCAATCTGCTCTTTGACTTCTTATTCCCTGATTTGGTTGGTGTCAGCTCAGGTTCAACCAATTCTAGTATTTCTTTCTTGATCGTAATTGGTTTTGATGGCTTCGTTGGATCTGTGTATGGTAGATAGTATCATAAAATAGAAGATAATGTGTGTAACAGGAGCTGGCAGGTTAAAAAAATTACTGAAAAAATGTAAGGAAGTATAGACTAAAATTTTGTGGAAAAGTTAGGAAAGACAAATTTGTTTTCATAAACAAGAATTATGAAAAGCATATACAGTACTTTTAAAATTTCCTTCACACAAGGTATTCATTTTTACTACTTCGGACTCTAAATGATTGAAAATACTGTTGTCACTTTGTAAGTTTTGTTCTGAAGCATTAGATATGAAAGCATGAAAAATTGGATGCAGAACAAGAAAGATCTGTTAAAAACATATCATCACTGACCATTTTCCACTTTAGTTGTCAGCTCCAGTTTATGCTTCTTTTCCGCAGCAGGAAGGAGAGGAGTGGGAAGAGGGGGCTGCTTGATAGGCGATGGGTTTGCTTTCTGGATCAGGGACTCCTTGCATCTCAGCTTCAGGAAGTCCATCAGTGGGTCGCCAAGTGAGGAAGATGGTCGCTTCTTTGTGACAATATCTTCCTTTCTTTCCTTGCTGTCTTCATGCTTCTAAATAACAATAAAAATACATGCAATTCATATAGCGCACATATACACTCTTCTGCAAAGTGCTCAAGATACTTTGCATTATCATTACCCTTGCTTTAGGTTGTTGCCACCAGCGCCCAAGCATTTCAAGGAATCACTGCCAGGTAGCCATTCACCTAACCTGGGTTGAGTGCCGCAGCAAGCAGATGAATTTCTTGCTGAAGGATATCTGACTCCATGGGTGGGATTCAAACCTACAACATCTGGTTGAAAGGCAAAAGTCAGACTACTATCCAACAACGCATCAAACAATAATATCAACATATAGATCATCAAATTTTAAAAGGCTATAAACACAGATGTGCTAAAATCACTCCATAAAGCAACATTGAGTGTTCAGACTACTTTTGAAGAGGTTGTATGAATGTATCATTGATTTTGTTATCATAAATACATATATGAAATATATGGAATAAATATAGGAATAGGAATATGTTCAAAATTAACAAACCAATTATCAATGTATTAAAGAAAGTATTGAATTTCGGTTGCTGTCCAAGACAGGTACACGAAAACTAGTTTCACTTTTTTATTTCAATGCAAAATAAGCAATGCACATACAATTAATACAGATCTCTCAATCTCACCAACAAATTTTGACAAAAGCAATTACATCTTGAACACTCAGATAAAATAATCAAACATGCAAGTACATAAGAATAGGTACGAAAAGTCCTGATACCTTTGAAGCTTTATCTGGATTCAGAAGTTCTTCTTCAACATCTTCTTCTGACGCTGCAGTCTTTGCAGGAATAGATTTGCATTCATTCAACTTCTCTTCTTTAAGTTCAGAACCAAGTTCCTTCTGAATATTAGAATGGATTTCCAGTGGCTCCAAAGGAATGTCACATTCGTCTCCATCTACAGCAATGCATAGTGAAGACCGATAAGAAAAGAAAATATGTAGATTCTTGAAAAATTTATATAGAATTGAATTCATGTCTTTAACAATTCGTATTAAGGCGTAGTCAACAATGACAAAGATCACAAAATGATTTCCCCCATGATGTGACCATGGCTACAAAAACATTTACAATGAAACAACATGCAATCTCACGAAAATGTACAAATGTTACTACTTATTTCAATTCCATTTTAGGTTGGGCTGAAATAATTTGGACCGATTTGTTAATAAAACTGATTATTTACAATATACATTCAACAAATTGTACTATCTAATGAAGATGTGGACATATTTTTCTCACACATCATATTCATTGAATCAAAAGTATGTAAAATTTGACAACATATTTCCTTTTCTATTTATCAAGAACTGATACCGGATGTTCTTGAAGTCTTTTTAGTAGTGGAATACTGCTAGCATGGTACATGTCATTGTAAATGATAGCAGATGGTTGCAAAATGCAATAAGAGATAATGTGATTCTATCATATGATTTGTTCTAGCATAGCAAGAACAACAGTTGGTAATTTCTAATGGTAACTGCAACTTGCCCTTGGTGAATTCGTAGAAACAACTGCGACCCTAAAGAAGAATGCAATCAGTTTTCCTGTGACAAAGAAGACTGGCAATAGCAGTCAAAATGTTGAAAATGTTATCCTTGTTGTATACACATTATGAGACTACTTAACCCTCTGACTACCGAACTTGGTCATTACCATATTAGACTTTGTACATGGTGCCTGTATGAAGCGCAGCAGAGTATATGCATATAGTGATCGAGGTATTCTTCTTTATTCTTCACCACAATGAACACCTATTAATCAAAATATATTGCATATTTTCATCATCTACTGACCCTTCTTCCTTTATGAAATACTCTTCAGGGTCTCTTCTAATGCTGTCAAGCATCATTATTATTTTTGTGTTTAAAATTAAAAGTCATACACACCAATTGACAATTCTTCCTTTACCACAGGATCTTTACAGTCATTTCCAGTACTATCCAGTATCTTTGTTTTCTCCACACCTTCCAATTCCTCCAAAGATTTGATAAACTTCTTACTCTTCATGACCTTTGGAACAAAAATATTGAAACTGAACTAGAATGTATACAAATATGCAAAGATTCCAAGAGTTTAACAGCAATGAAAGAACATGTACATTTAAGAAACAGCATCTTTTGATACTTTTCTGTGAATTGGTAGAAAAAGAAAAAAAGGAAAAAATGTGCACATTTTTCCAGCAAAGTGGTGGTAATGAAAATGATTAGAACATTGTTTTGAATGAGGCTGATTACAAACAACCCTGAGGATATGAATAGACATGTAAGTTGACATCAATAATATATCACTTTTAGAGAAAAAAAATTATTATTTCACTGACCTGGGATATATTGACAGGTTGCCATGGTACTAATAGATCAACATCACTGTTTCCGTGCTCTTTGGTTAAACCGAGTTGAGACTTTGGTGAGAGTGCAGGATCAGGCTTCTTGATAACTGGGACTTCCGGTACTGCACAGAAAGAGTGGAGAATAATTAACATTTTATGAATTGTCAAATTTTTAGGAAGTGACGGTGACCAAAGGAAACTGTTTTATGATGACATAAAACTTCCAACATAGCCCCAATTGATATGGCATCCTATTGAAATACATCCTAATTACAGTATATGATTTTTTAAATGAAAGCGTTACTATAGCAATGATTCCATGCAATAATTCCCTTTGGCTATTGTCATTTTGTGAAAAAAAAAGATGAGATGCGTAACTGACACTGGTATGAAGCATCCTTTCCAATCAATAATGTGCAAAAGCTTTGTATTAACAATTTCATTTCAACATCCCAGATTCTTTTTGGAATGGTAAGTATTGAATAATAGCTATTGTCATCCTCGCCTAAATAAGATCTGTTGAGACTGAATAAATAGCTTTGACTTGGAGAACATTAAACTCACAAGGCGGAAAAACAGTAGTTGGACTTGCAAAGACCTACTGTAAGGTAAACCTAAGTATAGGTGACTGTACTAAGTAGTATTTTTTAATTAATGCAAGTTGATTTATCCACATACATGAAAAAACACTAAAGGGTCTGAATGCAAATTTCTTTTCAGGATATAGCGGCAAGTGTTGAGTCATCAATCCATCGAAAATGTTGCCAAACGTTCCAGAATTTATAAGAGGTATCTTTTCACGTGAATTCAACACTTTCATAAAATAAAGTGTGTGACCAGCTGAGAGTTTGATTATGGTTGTCACTTATTGCTTGCATTTCTGTTTAGCTGCTGTGATATTCTCATTATAATTTTGACCTGATCCATATTCTGGAACAGTTGGTATCTCTGCACAGTTGATTTGAACAAATTCTTTCTGAATGAGCTTTTTTTTTCTAGATATTATCAACTTCAATTTCTGAGAAATAATTTTCAAGGAAAATGGACTGCATAATTTATCAATTTTAGTATTCAATGTGATAAACTGAGATATTTACCTTTCAGACTAAGAGCTACTGCTTCATGCATGCACTGCTCTGTTTTCCACATCATTTTCTCTGTCTTCTTTCTGGTATGTGGACTGACTATCTCTGCATCACTAGAAAAACAAGAGAAAGAGATTGATGACTTAAATAAAATCCCAGAATTCATGTCTTTGGGCATGCAATGTACGTTAGGGTAATTCTTTGGTACCACATTTTCTGTTTAATTGGACAAAGCAACCGCACCAATAGATCAAAATCACTAGAATATACAAGCATAAGACAGTGATGGTATATTTTCAAACATTTGTAACATGTATACATTAATCTATTTATTTATTCCAAGTTTGTTGTACTGTACTTGTTATTCAAATTTCTAGTTCTAGTTCTACGGAAGAACAAAATACATGATAGAACCTATTTATAAGGGTCATTTCTGCATAGCAAACAAACCAGTTTGACTGAAAATACAGTAATAAACTAGAAATTGAAATCAGTAAAAAAAAAAAAAATAATGCATTCTTCCATCATCATCTATTTTATTTCATCATTGTAGTCAATTGTAGACCATCTGCCCCATGAAAGGGGGGAGGGGAGGATAGGGTTGTTGGTTTGAACAAAGGGCTAGTCATACCAGAGACTTTAAAATTGGAAGCATCTGTCTTCCTTAGCAAGAATTTGGCAAGTTAGAAAGAAAAGTTAACTAGTGTTAGACAGAGCCTGCTAGCAGAACATCAATCAAGTGACTACCCTAGTTAAAGAAGTGATATTATTATTATTATTTCTACTGTTGGCATGTAGAGAGATGATTATTGAAGAGTTTATGATATACATACAAGCATGAGACAGGAGTCACGGGTATCTTGGTATGTTCCTGTGTGGTTTCCTTTTCTTCCTTTGAGATGTTATCAGTAGGGGTCCTTGGAGGTTCTAATGATCTATTGTCAAGATTGGTTAAACTCCCTTTGTCCTCCAGCAAAGAAAGACCTACGTAATCAAAGAGGACATGTTCTTGATCAAATTTATAAACAAATGAAAAACCTAATATGAACTATTTGTAAAATAATGAAAACAAAATTATGAATGTATGCATTGCTCATGATCTCAAATGAACAATGACTTTAGAAAAAAATCAAAATCAGAACCGAAAGGTAAATCAGCATGAAAATATCCATAGCCAAATATTCTAAGGAACAGTAAATATCAGAACTGAAAAGAGGATAAAAAAAATGGCAAACTGTCCAAAGTTGGTCATTATTCTGCCTATATTCTTAAAGAGTATTTTCCAAGCAAACAAATGGGTTTAAATTTAATACTAGATTCACTCCACAATTATGACTCTTTTGTGGAGCAATGCCAGCAATGTGAAGTGCAGACTGAGGCAAATTCAGATCAGGCGACTCAAAACATAACTTTCATCTGAAATTTCTTGACAAATAATGTCACAGCTTTCGGTTGGTTAAAGAAATTTTGATAAAACAAAGTTCATTCTAGTTAAGAATATAGCTTGGTTTGACAAGGACATTGGGGTGGGGGGACCCTGTATACCAACAAATGCAAGGTTTTATTTCTTATTCAAATGGATGTTCTTTTTTCAACTGCTTTTCAACTTTTTCATAAAGTGTACCTTCAGAATTCAACTTGACTGGATCACTCCAATTCACATCCACCTGTTGAAGCTTCTCTTGCTGAAGTAAAGATGGCTCTTTACTACATGAACTTGATTTCAGAAAACCTGGAGATCAAGAATAATATTGATAATAATGATATTACATGCACTTTAAGTCTTAAGTGGTTTTACACACCAATGGGAAATTGTATTTTCTGTGTAGACTCAGTACACAAAATATCCACAGCATGCTTTATATTGTGTGCAGTGCCAAAGCATGTGGCTTGGGCACGGTAATCCCTACCTTCAGAGTTAATGTAACATAGAGAAACTTAATAATAGAATTGTGTAGCATACCTCTCTTATTGCATTTTAAATCCCCCAAATGCACCAGAAAAATAGGATGCATATGTACTGGAAAGTTTGATGTACATTTTATAATGCATGTTAGTTGTTTAAAAAGTTAACAATCTCAAAATCAATAGGGCATAATTGGTTGCCTGAGTGATTGAGAAAGGGAGCATGATTTTTTTTCAGAGTTAAAATTTTCAGATGGTCATCCAATCTATTGTTTTATGGCCATTTCAGGGGTCCCATAGAAATTTGACAAAATAATTCCATGACTATTCCATGAATAAAATGTTGTTTTCTATGATCTCCTTTCTGGCACAGTTTCCAAAATGACACAAGCTATGATGATTAAAGTAAATTATAATAGTAAAATAACATAAGAGAGTAAAGAAAGCTGTCATAAACAAGAGATACATCTATTTCCATGTTTTTCCCATGGTTTTTCACAATTTTTCAACTCCAACTTTTCCCGGCCTTTCCAAGACCAGAAATCCTTTCCAGGGTGAAGTTTCATCAAGATAAGAACGACTTTAGGAAGACTGCTATACATTCTTGTGCACAATGATTACATGCATGCAGCGCAAGAAATTATATCAGTCATTCTTAAAGTCTTTCTTATCTTGGTGAAACACCGCCCTTGAATAAAGCAACCCTGCTTTTGTTTCCCACTTACCATCATCAGACCAGTCAAATTGATGATAGTCATTCTTTTGCATTCTGAGGCAGTGGTCTGGCATCACATCACAAACAGGAGAAGGAATGAATTTCCGATTGTCTGACGATGAAACTAATTCTGGTAACATGAGGTCCTTTAGAGATAAGGTATTAGAGATCAAATAGATTTTAAATATTAATTAACATAATTTCCATTTATAAACTAAGAACAAAGAAAATAATTTGAATTTTCTAAATCTTTAGTTAACTTCATGAATCATTAAATTGATAATGAAAATGAGTGATGGTAATTGGTATAGAAATTTATGAAACCACAAAATTTTGTTATGAATATTTTTAACCCACTGCTATGGAAAACATTATATCTACTGAAAGAAAATCCTAGAAATTTGTCAATTTCATTTTTCCATCAAATTTTAATATTTTGAGTGAACACAATGCTTGAAGTTTATGTAATGTAAATTAATTCTAACTAACCTTTTCCTTGGATTTTTCTGATTCCTTCCAAACGTCATGAAAAGGCTCCAACTCTTTTGTCAGTTGTGAAGATGTGCTGACAGTGTTGTCTTCTGTTTTGTTGGCACTTTTAGTTTGGCATGATAAACAAATAGAAAATGGGTTTGGGGGGATTTTTTTGCTGTTTAATTAGCTGTTTTTAATTTGTGAACATTTTATTTCTGTCATCAGTAAATCCCAATTTAGTTTCCTATTAATCTCAATTCTTCAATTAATATATTCCATATGTTCCAATTTAAAATTTGGAAACAAGGCAACAACCTGTTATATATTACAACATATTTTCTATTTTCCATATTTTGTTTCATTTTCTCATGAGACACGACAAAGGATATTTAGTCAAGTAGTTCAGGGCGGTGTTTCACCAAGATAAGAAGGACTTTACGCATGACTTTACGTTCGACTGGTATCAGTTCCTGTGCATACTAATTCATAATAGTGTGCGTATTCAGCGCAAGAATTGATACCAGTCAAACGTAAAGTTGTGCGTAACTTTAAGAATGACTTGGTGAAACACCTCCCAGAACTGTTTCAAGTGTTAAGATTCTCACCACTACATGCTTTTTCACTTGAGCCAATGCAGGAAGAAGCATGCAATACATGTGGCCGACAACGTGAATTTCTTTTATTTATTTGCTCACTTTATCATTATATATTTTCTTCAAAATCATTTGCACACACATTTATGGTTTGAAACATTCATTTAACTTTTATGTGGGTCTTTATACATTCATTTTCTGATCATTTCATGAACAAGAAGTAATAGAAGGATAAATGGATTACATAATACCTGAATTTCAATTTCTCAACTCTTTCTTCAGAGGGTAAATTTGCAAACGGATCCTTGATAGTCTTGGGTGCAAGTTTTTTACACATTTCTTCACAGGTCTGATGCCTTTGTAGGTCCGCTGTGACATCAAACAGGCTTTCAAGCATGAACTTTGAATATTCACTTCCTGATTTAAAAACAAAACAATGTTTGTTATTACAGTATATTATGGCAATATGTATATTTTATGTTTGATGTGCCATGTTCCTTATGTTTAATAAAGTGATACAAAATCAATATCAAATCAAAACATTTTGTACTGCCAGAACTAGGTGTTGTGAAATATGTTCATAGTCTAATGGGGAGTCCAAGCTAACATTATTTTACATC
Source organism: Temnopleurus reevesii (assembly GCA_036244855.1). Classification (NCBI taxonomy): domain Eukaryota; kingdom Metazoa; phylum Echinodermata; class Echinoidea; order Temnopleuroida; family Temnopleuridae; genus Temnopleurus; species Temnopleurus reevesii. The sequence continues at coordinate 3,085 of BQKZ01005864.1, read as the reverse complement.
AGAATAAACAAAGAGAGAGAGAATTGGAATTTGAAAGGTTTTGGGACCGAACAATTCCGAGTTTTTTAATTTTTTAAAAATTAACTTCTTGTGTACAATACAATTCCGAGCAGCTGGAGTTAAGCACTGATGGATTTGTATTAATCATGTCACACCTATAAATTGATAATCTATTGAATTTTCAAACCGATAAAACACATAAACACATTAAAATATAGAACAAGGTTGGTTATACTCCAAAAATTCTCAAGGTATGCTACTGGCCTCTAAGTTAATATCTACTATTGATAGCTAGGAAATATTCAAGGCATGTTATTGATTTCTAAGGTCATATTTACTCTGGATAGCTAGAAAAATGCTCACGGCATGTTACTGGTCACTAAGTTCCTACATGTTTCTACTCTGGATAGCTAGAAAAATGTTCAAAGCATGTTATTGGTCTCTAAGTTCATATCTACTCTGGATAGCTAGAAAAGCGTTCAGGACATGTTATTGGTCTCTACGTTTATATCTACTCCAGACAGCTAGAAAAATGTTGAATGCATGTTACCGGTCTCTAAGTTTATATTCACTATGGAAAGCTAGAAAAATTTTGAAGGCATGCTATTGGTCTCAAAGTTCATATCTACTCTGGATAGCTAGAAAAATGTTCAAGGTATGTTACTGGTCTCTAAGTTTATATTCACTATGGAAAGCTAGAAAAATGTTCAAGGCATGTTACTGGTCTCTAAGTTTATATTCACTATGGAAAGCTAGAAAAAGGGGAATGCATATTACCGGTCTCTAAGTTTATATTCACTATGGAAAGCTAGAAAAATGTTCAATGCATGTTACCGGTCTCTAAGTTTATATTCACTATGGA
>BQKZ01005863.1:10533-39518 GCA_036244855.1 Temnopleurus reevesii | reverse complement strand
GGTCTGAACCTACTTGTATGGGTAGTCCACCCTAGCGGCATTAATATCAGTAGAATTCACTGAACAGTTTCATACCAACTTTTTCCATCTCTCTTGACATTCCGGTTTTATCATTTTATCAATCATTTTGAACCTTTACTCCAAATTTTACAATCATTAATTTTTCATGTTTCAAAGTTCAAAGTGAATGAGGAGTTGTCCGACATGATGTCACAGGTTCCGTTGATGTTGTCGGTCGCACGGATCCCCATCAGCGGCAGTGATCTTCATATCTCTGTGAATTCTAAAATTCATAACTTTTTAACAGATCGTCTTATTTTAGTCAAATTTTCAGTTTGTTCATCTGATTCTTCTTCATTCAATGAGAACATATGTCAATTCCATGAGTTGGTTTCCCTTTAATGCCAATCTTCATACTCCTACACACATATTACATTACAGATTGTATGCATGGATGGAGAGTGGGAGAGGAGGGGTGCATCCATATCCCCCCCCCCCCCCCAGCCAAGGGTCTGAGTATCTTTAACACGATTGTCGCATTTATAAAATATACATTTGATATACACTATTCGATCTCAAAGACGACAGGGAAATTTTCAGTGCATTTAAACAGACACCTAAAGAAATTGAAAAAGATAGGCATGATATATTCAGCATTTTGAGTTTATTTTTAATCCATAGCGCACTTCAAAATATCACATGCATGATGGTTACAAATATATTTACACATAGGTGACATTCCTTTACCATCTACTTCCATTAATACAATTTTGGATATAAAAATATCTCAAATTATTTAATGGAAATTATTACGATTTCCCAAAATTTCTCTGTAATATGTCCAATCTACACAGCCTCCCTACAGAGCTAACATTTGAAACATAGCCTACATATTAGTGTACAATCGTGTACTCTTGTCTATTTATGACAATTATTTATTATTCAAAATATATGCTACAATGTATATTCTGTAGTATTCTGAATATTGTATAATCTCTCATTCATTTATATTGCTGGGAATGTAAGTATAGTATTTTCACACTTTCACAAATTACATAACATTATTACATAATCTCAAAACGTGTAGTGCACAGTACAAAGACTAGAGCTTACAACCTTTCCGACTATGAGCATGAGGATAGAAATTAAACTCTGACTCAATGGACAGCTTGAATAAATATTTTCACTTGAAGGAAAGGAAATTTAATAATAATAATTATAATACACAACAATTAATACCAAGTGTTTCTAAGCGCTCTGTGCATTATTACCTGGCTATTGCATGGCTACCATTTGGCGCTCACTGCATTCAAGGAATTTCTTCCTGCCGTCCCCATTGACCTCACCTGGGTTGAGTGCAGTACAATGTGGATGAATTTCTTGCTGCAGGAAATTGACGCCATGGGTGGGATTCGAACCTACGACCCTCTGGTTGAAAGGCGAGAGTCACAACCTCTACACTACGGCGCCCCACATAAATAATAAAAAATTTCACTTGAAGGAAAGGAAATGTTCAGTGTTATCATGCCGTCTCTCACAAAAAAATATTTCGCTCAGCTGGAGATCCAAGAAACCATTCACTGTGTGTAGAAGGGATAAAGGCCTGGGACAAAGAAAACAACCTCCATTCAGGCAATAACTATACCTATATTGCCACGAAAGAAATCTCCACCCTTCTTTTTTTGTGGAAAGTGTTGAACAGCAGTCGCACCTGGGACGCTCTTTTGTAATCATGAAGCTATTGTGAATGCCTGAATAAAGTTGTTTACTTTGTCCCAGTTCATTGTCCCTTCTGCTCATAGTGATCAGGTCTACTAAATATGTGAAACCAATTAGTGAGAAAGAAGACTTTGAGTAGAGAATATTGATGATTCACTGATTGATGATCTCTGCCCCTTCATCTACACTCAAGAAACATTACTTTATTGACCAGCACACAGATATAATAACTTCTATAAATACTTACAAACATGAAAAATTTTCTTATCTACAGGAAAAAAATAAAATGTCACATTATAATACAAAAATACAAGAATGGTAAATTGAAAACAGAAAATCCATAAAGCAAAATATTTTACAACATATAAAATGCCCAAAGCAATAATAATAATTCCTTAAAGAAGATTTACAAAGCAATACAAAATAATGGCAACGAAAAGGATCTCATAGAACATCAATAAAGAATTCTAGAATCTCATTCATGACTGGTTACAAAACAGAACAACAACACTGTTAGCAGAAAGGACAACATTTTGGAACAAAGTAAACCACTTCCATTCAACATTTCAAAATAGCTACATGTAGATGCACACAAAATAAATTTCATTCCCTCTTCTTCTGCAGAGAAATGTTAAAAACGTGTGTTGCATCTGCACTGTGAATAGGCTTGGGAAGCTACTTACTATGTGTTCATGAAGCTAAATGTATTGTGAAGGCTGGAATGAAGTTGTTTACTCTGTCAAATTCCTTTGCGTCTTCTGCTCACAGTGAAAATTACATTTATGTAGGAATATTTGATAAAAACACACAGCTCTCTAATTGGACGGGAAAAATCAAGCAAGGTGAAAACGTCACGGAAGGATATATATTGCGTTGTCTAAAAATATCACAGAAAATACCAAATACAAAACATTTATTTCTCCTATTTACAAAAAACTTTTCAGCAGTACAAGGTGTTAATCATGAAAGCGCAAGATTGAATTTGTTAGTACTCAAAAGCTCTTCTTTTATGCCAAGGTGTGATGTCATATTTTCAGCATTTTTATTTTCAAGCAGCAAATTTACAAAATATATATAAAATGTATTAATTTAGTATTCCAAAAATCTTCTTTTATGCCAAGGTGTAATGTCATATTTTCAGCATTTTTATTTTCAAGCAGCAAATTTACAAAATATACATAAAATTTATTCAAAATTTCAGCTATGCACATACAACGTTAAATGGTACATGTATAACCAATTCTGAGCAATAGCGAATTTAAAATAACTGTTCACAAATATATACATTAAGAGGAATATATCTTTCAAAATTTTGTATGGGAAATTTCATAAACCATGTACTTTCGACCTATAAAAGATATAACTTTTCATTGATCATTTCTCATTCGGAAACCTGGGGGGGGGGGAGTGTTTCATCAAGATTTGTCACAGAGACAATTAGTCAGCGCTGACAAATTCCTTGATTGTGATTGGATGAAAAGCACCATCGCTGACAGTTGCTATGGGAACTGTCGGAAAATGACTCCTTGTCGCTGCGAAAAATCTTGATGAAACACCCCCCAGGTATACCACTTATGAATAAATATGACTCAATGAGTGGTTCATGAAATGGAAAAATAGAAAAAAAAACTGAGGTTGGGCATACAAAAATGTTGGCATTAGCCTGGATTCCGACAGCAGGGTTTAATGTACACAGGGACTAAGCGATTGCTATTTAGACCAAGGTTGATTCAAAAGTTATGCCAATGCCTAAGAGGATGGTGTTCAAAATCAATGGCAAATCAACTGCAACTTTGCAAATTGTAACGCGCATTTTCATTTGCGCATGGTATGCCCACTTAACAAGACATGAATAAAACAATGATTTGGATGTTTCGATCAACTGCAACTTGCGATCAATTGTGACTTTTGAGCAACAGCCTCTAAGTGACTTAGACAGGGTCTTGCAATATAAAGCAAGTTTGAAATCAATCACAAATTTTAGTACATGATTTGCCATAGTATATGTATTACGATTGATTAGAAATATTTATGTTAGGGCCCTGGGTACGTAAAACCTCCCTACTGGAATACAGATCAGTATGTATGTCAGTATACCTGTTGCCATGTCAGGATTCTGGGAAGTTTATCGTCCACGCACCAGTTATGTTATCGTATGCATATTAATTTCTTAATACAGTCTAACCTCGTTATAAAGAGCACCGATATAACGAGATCTCGTTATAACAAGGTAGTTTTTCTGGCCCCACCTCTTTTTATTTTATCTTAGCATGATATAACAAGGTTTCAATATAAAGACATAATTTCTCTGGTCCCAAGGACTTCGTTATAATGAGGTTTGACTGTACCACTGATGACAAGTACCTCCATCTATTATAATGAGTATGAATATATAATCTACAATCTTGATGTTAGCTTTTACATAATCATTTCGTCCGTGTTTTCACGAGATCCAGAGGGTATTCTTACACAAATGAGTTACAAATCCACTGAAACGATGTGTCCTTCTATAGAATTAACACGTTGTTCGATAGGATGCACATTGAATTGGTGCTATGTCGGGATTACTTTGTCNACTTTTCAGCAGTACAAGGTGTTAGTTATGAAAGCGCAAGATTGAATTTGTTAGTACTCAAAAGCTCTTCTTTTATGCCAAGGTGTAAAGTCATATTTTCAGCATTTTTATTTTCAAGCAGCAAATTTACAAAATATACAGAAAATGTATTCAAAAATTTCAGCTATGCACATACAAAGTTCAATGGTACATTGTGAGCAATAGCCAAATTTGAAGGACTGTTCACAAAAAATACATTAAGAGGAATATATCTTTCAAAATTTTGAATTGGTAATTTCATAAACCATGTACTTTCGACCCATTTAAGATACATAACTTTTCATTGATCATTTGTGATTCGTAAATCAGGTATACCACTTATGAATAAATATGACTCAAGTGGTTCATAAACTAAAAAAAAATATATAAAAAAACTGAGGATAGCCTTACAAAAATGTTGGCATTGGCCTGTATTCCTACAGCAGGGTTTAATGTATACGGGGACAAAGCAATTGTTATTGTGACCAAGGTTATTTAAAAGTTAAACCAATGGTCTAAGCGACTTAAACAGGGCCCTGCAACCTAAAGCAAGTTTGCAATCAATCACAAATTTTAATACAGTCTAACCTTGTTATAACGAGGTCATTGGGATCAGAGAAATTACCTCCTCATATTGAAACCTTGTTATATCTGGGCCAAAATACAATAAAATACAAAGAGATGGGACCAGGAAAAAAACCTTGTTATAACGAGAGCTTGTTATATCAGTGCTCTTTAGAATGAGGTTTGACTGTACATGATTTGCCATAGTATATGTATTACGATTGACTAGAAATATTTATGTTACAGGGCCCTTGGTAAGTTAAACCTCCCTACCGGAATACAGACCAGTATGTATGTCAGTATACCTGTTGCTACGTCAGGATTCTGGAAGGTTTATCGTCCATGCCCCAGTTGTCTTTTTATATGTAAATTAATTTCTTAATACAGTCCAACCTCGTTATAAAAGCACTGATATAACACGATCTTGTTATAACAAGGTAGTTTTCCTGGCCCCACCTCTTTGTATGTTCTTGTATTTTAGCCCTGATATAACAAGGTTTCGATATTAAGAGATAATTTCTCTGGTCCCAAGGACTTCGTTATAATGAGGTTTGACTGTCCCACTGATGAAAAGTACCTCCATCTATTATAATGAGTATGAATATATAATCTACAATCTTGATGTGGGCTTTTACATAATCATTTCATCCGTGTTTTCACTGGATCCAGAGGGTATTCTTACACAAAAACTGAAACGATGTGTCCTTCTATAGAATTAACACGTTGTTCGATAGGATGCACATTGAATTGGTGCTATGTCGGGATTACTTTGTCTTCATTCAACAAAGCTCTTTTGGCTCCTGTCACTACGTGTAAACACGGACGATTTGGCCAAGTGCAGACTTCGTAAAAATCAATGACAAATAATATGGTGTATTTGCTACAATTTGGATTACAATTTGGATTACATTGAATGGCCGGGAAGTTATAGTAAACATTCTAATGCATTAACTTATTCTAAAAATGTACTTTACTAGTTTGGCAGTATTTACAAATAGTATAAGTTATGAGTTTTGTTATAGTAAATTCATTATGTTATTAGAAATCCATCTGCAAAATTGAGTACTAGATTTAAAAAAAATGATACATCTATTTCAGAAATGTTATCAATTAAAAAGTGTGATAAACCTTACGAAAATTCCTGAACTTGGAAAGATATTTGACAATGTAGATTCCTTCATTATAAAAGTGATTTTTCATCATAAACCAAGACTGAAATTACTAATTGTTTATAAAAATTGGGTTATAAAAATGAGTTAATTAAAACAAAAAAAATAAAAAAGGACTGCAAATTTTTCAAAAGTTCCTGAATTTCATCAAATTTACTGGCATGTTGTGTTAGCACCAGTGGTATGGTGTAACCATACGACCAACACTGAAAATGACATTCCAATATGATATTAAAACGACACTTATTTTAAAAAAAGTTGTACTTTGCAAAGAATATCATTTTTTATTGCATTATTTACTCAAACTTGGAAATTACAATCGGGACAAACAGTTAAAAAAATGTGATGTTTATCTATTAATTGTGTGCAATATAAAAAGTTTGATTGCATCTTACCCATGAGGATTAAGTCGAGTACTTTTATGTATCCATTAAACAGCTGTATTGTGATAAACCAACAAGGATAGAGATGCTTAATGCTTCGAAATATGCAGGAGGTGTATTTTCATTTGAATTTATCGCTTTCATCATAAGTGAATGGCTGAGAGCACGGTAATTGTTGTCATGTTTTCTATTCAACTTTCAATTTTGTCTCATGCATATATTCTGGAATTGCTGGCATCTCCGCAAGTACAAATAATTTTGTGTAACAAACGGAGAATTAAAGTATTGGCCTGATATATCAGATAAAATACTTTGTAGTGTTATTCCTCTAAAAAAAGTAAAACAATTCCTACGGAGTGCTCAATGATTGGACCACAAGCGTAGCCTGTCAAAATGAGTGGAGCTACCGCTGGTACTGTGTGCGGAGGTAAATTCATATTCATCTTTCACGTGAGGCTATGTGCTGTTGAAGATGGTGATGCATGTCGTCATTTTCTTTCGCGATAATTAACCCATTTCTGGGTAGATTTCATTCAAACAAACTATGAACATGCTCTAATTTGCTATTTAACAACTGTTTTATGGTAATATTTTTACTTTCAGCTCACAAAAAGGTTAAATATATCTGAAGCGCTATCTCTCCCAAAACTGATATATACTTTTAAAGTGATCAAAGATAAGATAAGAATTCTGACTTGCACTGTACTTCACTAATGTTTAGTACAGAAGTTTGAAACGGTTTGAGTCCACGACTAAGAATTCCTTGGCACTGGTCGTCTCTTGCTTGAATCCTTCAGCGATGATCTCTTAGCCAGAGGGTGGGGGAGAACAAGGCGGTGACTGGCATCGACAACTTCTGCACATACTTCCCAAATGCTTAGTATAGAAGTTTGAAACGGTTCGAGTCCACGACTAAGAATTCCATGGCGTTGGTTGATCTCTGCTTGAATCCTTCGGCGATGATCCTCGTGGCCTGAGGGTGGGAGAGGTCATGGAGCGACCTGCCGTTGACCTTTACGATCACATGACCTACTTTCAGGTTGCCGCTTTGATAGGCTGAACCTCCATACTGAAAGGAAAAAGGAAAGCAGGAACATTAAATGGCTGATTCATATAAAATAAGATTGTTAATCCTACATTTGATGGTCTACTTAAACATAAGAACGTTAACCCTAAGAAAGCTCGGAAGGAGTCCGCCTCCTCAGTTTTTCAAACAAGAATTATGTTTCACAGACAGGTTTAATGAGATTTTTTTTTAATTCAATGCTATTTTCAGGACTGAAGTGATGAAGACCAGTATGTGGATGCAATGTTGCATAGTAGTAAACAAAAATTTGTCAGGCCAGAAAATGCTAAAAACTATGATTTATTTCTACCAAGACATCTGTTTCAAACCAAATTTTACAAAAAGTAAATTTAACAAATGTATCATCATTACGGCTTTTACTGGTTGAAATCAATGGTGTTTTCTATGGAAATTATAAACAGGTGAAGCACTTCTTTTTTTCTTTTGCATAACCAGAGAATGTCATTGAAATGTACCTGTATCTTGATAATCTTTGGCAATGGTTGTCGGGTTCCTGAGCCTCCTTCTACTGCTAAACCAAGAGTTGGTTGGGTCTTTTTAACAAGGATAACCTCAGAGTGCGGAGGTCGGTCGGTCCTCGTGTTCACAACTACATCTTGGCTTGGTTTGTCAGGGGTGGAGGAGCCCTGAGGAGCGTCAAAGGAAAATAAAGATACATAATAATATGCAGTTCTTATATAGCGCTAATTACCTCTGATAAAGGTCTCTAAGCGCTCTACAATTAATGCAGCATTATTACCCTGGCATAGCAATAGTAGCCTGTGAGGCGCTTATGCATTTCAAGGAATCTATTCCTACCAAATACCCATTCACCTCACCTGGATGGAGTGCAGCACAATGTAGATAAACTTCTTGCTGAAGGAAATCAACGCCGTTGGTGGGGCTCGAACTGCGAACCTCTGCATGAAAGGCAGAAGTCTAAACCACTATACTATGGCGCTTTGAACAAAGATAGAGATTATGCAATTAAGCATGTCTAAAGTTGCAACTCAAAGGAATCAGAAAAAAAGCCACTGTTGTCATGTGCCATTAAATTTAAATTTGAGATTCATTCACTAAACTAAAAGAATTAATATTTCTTTTGAAGAAAGAAAGATGCAATTGTATACATACAAGTATAAACATTCAATATCATTGTATGAAGCAAAATATACAAGCAAATCAAAATAAAAAGAAACCGACTTGGCATCAAATATAAATTTATTCACATTATTCAAAAAGCTTCATAAACCCGGTCTTTGTTTCCTATTGCCTTGATATATTTACAGAAATAAGTAGTTAAGTTTTCACTTTAAGGTTGGTTCATAATAATAGATTACATTGATGTCAGAACCAACCCATTCAGAGCATTCTCATTCAGTTTTCTGTGTTGTGATGAACTATGATAAGCCATACCTCATCCTGAAATAGATGAGTTGCTTTTGATGAATATTGTTGGATGAATGATGTAAAATGCCATGATTCCTACCACTAAATATGAATGCATGCGTTTTTGTAAAATTTTTTGGTGATACAAATAAGAGATGCCCAATAAAGATCAGGGATAGTGGTTGGAATTGATCAGAGGGCCTGAAAATCACTTAAGATCGAATATATTGTACACAAAAATGCTGAGAGTATGGTCTGAAAATAAACTGCAAGGGCCTGCGTGGGCATGAATTCAGGCTTTTGCTTGAATACTAGCATTGCTGAAAAATACTGTATGTTGTGATAATTTTGCGGTATTAATTTTTCGTGGTTGGTTAGTTCATGAACATTTTTGCGGGGTGTTGAATTCGGGGATACAATCCATGAAAAAAGTTTAATCTCCCAACCTGAGTAACAAAGATTTGTCAAAAATCAACAAGTGATCATTGCTACAAACGAATGCTTTTAAATGACAAAAAATTATAAAGAATGAATGTACAATGACAGTATAATATGGAGATCATGATTAGAAACGCAAATATACACGTGATTGAAATATTGAAAGTGTTATTGTGCCACTTCAAAACGCACTGTGTGAAGTACTGCGCATGTTAACTTTATGTAAAAATGTTTAAAGTATAATTTTCGCAGGTCTAAAATTCGCGGTCGGCAATTTCACCGCGAAAATTAAACCCCCGTGAACATTTTCAGCTATATACAGTACAGGATTTCAACTCACATGAGGCTTGAAAGTATTCATCAAGCTGATGGGAGCACGGCTCATCGACGGAGATGATGATGGATCAGGCAGGACCAGTTCATCATCCTCGTCTTCATCCTCNATCTTGGTAAAATGCTTGTGAGAAGTAAAACGTTAAAAAAATGTGGCTTAACTTACATGAGTAGGGTCGCTAATTCTCCTGGGGATACTATGGTCACTTCCACTATTCTGTCTGCTAATAAGTTCCCCAATCTAAAATTACAAAAAAATGTAAAATATTAGCCACAATATCAATAAGAGTAACAACATGGTCAGGAGCAGAGATGAAGAACGTACAACAAACAAAAAGCCAAAGTTGAGGTAACTAATTTAGCGCTAAATAGCGGGGAATAAATCTGCTTGGAGAAGATGTCTATGTAAAGAGACTTGTGGCTCCTGGATTAGTAGATGATTTGTTTTTAAAGTTTTCCATATCAGACATCGCTACTCACACTAAAGTAAAAAAATCATTTACATAAACAAATATATGAGCTGAAATTTATGCTGGGGTTTTATTTTGGCTTTTAAATTGGTAATAAAGGATTTGCTAAAATTTTCAACCATGCTATAGACTTGTGTACAATGATCTCTCTAAAAAAAAACAGAATTTGCCAACATGCAGAATTCAGTGAATTTGCTCAAATTGACAAAGGCTAAATTATTTACTTTTACAGTTTTTTAACTGTTAATGTGCTTGCACATGTAATCAAACCCACATTTTTTTGTGTGGTCTTACCGGTATATAATTTTAAACAGATCCCACTGCTGCCACCATGGTAAAAAAGTATGAAGTTTCAAATAAGTTGTTGATGAAATGCACAAAGATACAAGCTAGAGAATAACACAAAACTGAATTTTCCGAGCAAAAAAGTATATGAAAGTAATTTGTCAATATTACCGATTTTTCTGTGTTGTAAATATGATTATTAATGTTGCACTGAGGTGCTTTTTCCTCCTCCTGTATGCAATAACACGAAACCCACTTCAACCACCATCTTGGATATGAAAATTGCAATCATATAGGGTCTTTCTGGCAAAAATGCGCTCTGGTGGTGAGTGGTCCATGATAATTTGTAACTATTGGACTATTTTAAGATTCCACTATGGATTATGAAAAATTAAGTCTTAGTTTTCATCTTTATGCATCAAATTATTTCAACCTGTTTTATTCTAATACCCAATGCTAAATAGTAATCATGTTATTTATTAATATTCNTTAGCACATAAACACATAAAGAAAAATAAATTATCATACATTCACTGATTACAATAATAATAATAATAATGGTGGCTACTTGTATAGCGCACAGGTCCACCTTATCGGTGCTCATGGCGCTGAAAGCTTTACACTCACTATTACCCGGCTCTAGCTGGCATTCCATAAATATATTCTTGCCCTGTGAGCTTTAATCTAAACCCTAAACAAAAATCTAAGCACCTCATCATTACATGCTTACACATTATTGAACCAAGTTTGAATAAAGAATCTCAGTTGCCAGAATACAGACAAACGGAGCTCTCGTGGACAGAGAGATGAATGGCCAGACAATGTTCCGATAAATCTCTCTACAATCTTTGGTCGCACAACCGTAAAATAGTTTGGCAGGCTCTCTGTTTGTTATGAGCACCTACGTATCTAATTCTAGAAACTCCTTGAAGGATCAAATGAAAATATGGCATATAATTAAAAACTTTGGAAAATTACAATGTCTTATTAAAATTGAATTCTTAATAAAAACAAGAAATCTTCATGAAAGATAACTTGTTCAAATACAGAAAATGCTTCACGAAAATTCTGTCTATACTTACATGAGTGGGATCACTGATTCTCCTGGGAATACTATGGTCACTTCCGCTATTCTGTCTGCTGATAAGCTCTCCAATCTAAAATGAAAAACCAACAAATGTACAATATTAGCTGCAATATCAACAAGAGCTATAATACATTCCGGAGTAGAGATGAATTACATACAACAAACAAAAACCCAAAGTTACAGTAACTATAAGACAGGAATTATTTATAGTATTATCTACCCAACACAAAAATCATTCAATTGATATTTACGCAGTACCTGCTGCTGTTACACCAATCGAGCCTACTACTACCATCGGCTCTCAGTGGTCTAGTAGTAAGACACCTGTCTAGTCATTAGGAGATTGTGGGTTCGATTCCTACCTGAGAATTCCTGCGAATTTTTTTCACAGCATCTCGGTAAAGCACTGTCAATCAGTGTTTATCCATGTTGGGATAAGGCAAAAATTATTTCAATTACAATTACTAATTTAGTGCTAGATAGCATGGAATAAATCTGTCCGAAGATGAAATCTATGTAAAGAGACTTGTGGCTCCTGGATTAGTAGATGATTTGTTTTTAAAGTTTTCCATATCAGACATCGCTACTCACACTAAAGTAAAAAATCATTTACATAAACAAATATATGAGCTGAAATTTTCGCTGTGGCTTCATTTTTGCTTGTAAAATGCTATCAAAGAATTCACTAAATGTTCATCCATGATATAGACTTGTGTACAATGATCTCTCAAAAAACAGAATTTGCGAACATGCAGATTTCACCAAATTTGCTCAAATTGACAAAGGCTAAATTATTTACTTTTACAGTTTTTTAACTGTTAATGTGCTTGCACATGTAATCAAACCCACATTTTTTTGTGTGGTCTTACCGGTATATAATTTTAAACAGATCCCACTGCTGCCACCATGGTAAACAAGTATGAAGTTTCAAATAAGTTGTTGATGAAATGCATAAAGATACAAGCTAGAGAATAACACAAAACTGAATTCTCCGACCAAGAAAGGGACACACATAGCAATTTGTCAGTATTACCCATTTTTCTGTGTTGTAAATATGATTATTAATGTTGCACTGAGGTGCTTTTTCCTCCTCCTGTATGCAATAACACGAAACCCACTTCAACCACCATCTTGGATATGAAAATTGCAATCATATAGGGTCTTTCTGGCAAAAATGCGCTCTGGTGGTGAGTGGTCCATGATAATTTGTAACTATTGGACTATTTTAAGATTCCACTATCGATTATGAAAAATAAAGTCTTAGTTTTCATCTTTATGCATCAAATTATTTCAACCTGTTGTATTTCAATACCTATGCTAAATAGTAATCATGTTATTTATTAATATTCAAAATATTCTCTAAAATATATAATATATCCCTTATATTGTAAGAAAAGTCAGAAGAGGAAATATATGTAGCCCTCCCTAAAGTTGGATCCACATCTGGTACTACATTGAATGACATGGGGGAGGAGTTAATCATGGAAAATACAAGATGTCACCTTTAAATTCTAAGTCTTACCTTATAATAGACACAATTATGTCTCCCTATGTCATGAAATAAGAAGAGCCAACTATATTACCACTTCAAATTGATATTCACAATCCATTTTACCCCAATTTGCATGAGCATGTGCAAGACTCATCTACCGTCAACCCAAATTCACTTCCTGTACACCTCTTCTGAGAAAGCTCCATTGGTTACCAATCCGGCAAAGAATTTCATTCAAGATTTTGTTAATTGTATTCAAATCCTTACATGGTCAAGGCCCTAGCTATATCACAGAACTCCTCAGATTCAAAGCCCAGTCACACAGTCGCAGCCTGCGCAGCTCTAGAGATATACAAATACTCCACATTCCTAACCACAAAACAAAACTCACAATGGGAGACCGTGCTTTTGCCATAGCAGCTCCAAAACTTTGGAACAGCTTGCCAATCCACATCAGAAACTCTCAATCCCTAAATACCTTCAAGTCCAATATAAAAACATATCTTTTCTCTTAAAAACTTCTATGTAGATTTGGCATTAAGACATAATTAGCGCAGCTGAATATATTTAGTATAGTAATTGCGCTATATAAATCCATGTATATTATATTACTATATATATATATTATTATTATTAATTTGCGATAAATAAGGTTAGTGAATGAGTGATTAGACATAAAATACAGATTTCAAGTTTTGACCCCTGCTCCACTATTCATTCGTGAGAATAGCACAACAGAACAAAGGAAGAATGCAGTCTTCATCAAAACATTCCAAGCACCAAAATAGAAGGCCACATATTCAGTGCTTTGTGCTTCAGTAATTCAATGCTCTGTACCTAATGTATAGCTTACATTTATTCCCTTGTATAAGGTAGCGTTTCTCCAAATTGAAAATTAGCTCTGTGGTAGGTTTTGTGGAGTGGTGTCACCAAACAGTTTCTGAACTTAGTGGAACTTCCAATGCACAAAGATAGATATCATAAAAATAATTCCGGAGTGCAGACTTATCGCTACCTGAACACTTTTTAACGTCATTCTTACAGTTTGGATTGACTTTAGGAAAGACTGGAACTATGTTATTGAAAGATATACAAATGAGATGCTATGTCATTCAGTACAACAACCGATACCGGTCGTCCTTAAAGTTGTTGGTGACATGTTTGAATACTATCCAAGAGTATGAAGAAGAGCCCAGTAGTGAATAAGAGCCCAGTAAAAAGAAAGAAACCATTTGTTTAAACCCAAGATTGTAAAAAAAAAATTGATATATCACAAGAGAATTGCCTCACCATTTGCTGATGACAAAGACGCGTCATAGGATCTAATTGCCTTTCAACAATTATCTGCTTATCAATTCAAGAAGGAAAAGGGACAAGTATAATGTTGACTAATAAAACTACCATGTTGTAAGAAGACCAAATGGTAAAAACATGATAATTCATACTGCCACAATCTATCATGATTGTCTTTGTCTTTATTTTTATGCCACCTCATTTTCTGTCATCATATATTAGCAGGTGTATGAAGGACTTATTAAAAAGTCCTTATAATTTAAAGACTACAAAGACAAATTAAAATAAAATGGAGTCTGACATGCTCATAAAAATATTCCTTTGATACTAAACTCCTCAAAAAAAGTTTGGAAATCTAAGTTTACGGACACATGTCGAGTCATATCACTGAAAAGAGTGTTTTATTATCTAAAGAATGACACCTCATTTGTTTTCAGAGGTTATTTCACAGCTGAGTAATTCCCGTTGAAGTATAAAAAAGCATGGACGAAAAAACTGCAAATCAGTAATTGATCTATTGTAGTTACGTTGTTAAACTATGGATTTAAATGGATACAAATAACAAATAATCAATGCTATTCAACATGTAAAGATGTTCATTACAATGACTGGTAACAATCTAAATATTTCACCTGAAAAAGCTCATTTATTCATCATGTCACTCTTTAATTAATCCTTTCTTCCTGCTCTTACATCAGTTTTTATCCATTCAAAACCACTGGCACTACAATAAGTCAATTACAAATTTTGCAGTTTTTATTATCATACCTTTGTTGATTTCATAGGGCATTACTCAACTGTGAAATAACCTCTGGAAACAAATGAGGTGTCATTCTTTAGACAATAAAACACTCTTTTCAGTAATATGACTCGATGTGGAAATAAATTTCCCATATTTTTGCTGTATGTACGTAAACTTACATTTCCAAACTTTTTTTTAGGAGTTTATATACAAAGATGAGGTAGATCCGTTCCTACCAATTAGCATAAAATTGTAGAGAAAAATAATGAACGTTTTGACATTAAGAGCGTCCATTTTTCTGATTAAAGGCCCGGGCACACCAAACATGGCATGGCATAACAGTACAGTATTTACGCTCTATCTTGGTTGCTATTGATCAGCGCGCTCATCCGCACAAAGGATGCTTCACAATTGGCCAATCACAGGGGAGAAATCGCGTAAATACCGTGCCGTGATGCCGTGCCGTGTTCGGTGTGCCCAGGCCTTTATTGTGTAAAAACTAAAGGATAGTTTCAGGAACCAGTTTTTCATATTGAATCAACGCAAACTTCTATTCTGGAAAAAAATTTACTCACCACTGAAGCCGAGCCCTCAGTCGAAACGCTATCCAAACTCATCCTCCTCCTGCCTCCCGACCGGTCGCTATGACGATCACTTGCATCATCCTTGGTCTGAGATGATGTCTCCTCAATNCCAAGCACCAAAATAGAAGGCCACATATTCAGTGCTTTGTGCTTCAGTAATTCAATGCTCTGTACCTAATGTATAGCTTACATTTATTCCCTTGTATAAGGTAGCGTTTCTCCAAATTGAAAATTAGCTCTGTGGTAGGTTTTGTGGAGTGGTGTCACCAAACAGTTTCTGAACTTAGTGGAACTTCCAATGCACAAAGATAGATATCATAAAAATAATTCCGGAGTGCAGACTTATCGCTACCTGAACACTTTTTAACGTCATTCTTACAGTTTGGATTGACTTTAGGAAAGACTGGAACTATGTTATTGAAAGATATACAAATGAGATGCTATGTCATTCAGTACAACAACCGATACCGGTCGTCCTTAAAGTTGTTGGTGACATGTTTGAATACTATCCAAGAGTATGAAGAAGAGCCCAGTAGTGAATAAGAGCCCAGTAAAAAGAAAGAAACCATTTGTTTAAACCCAAGATTGTAAAAAAAAAATTGATATATCACAAGAGAATTGCCTCACCATTTGCTGATGATAGAGACGCATCTTTGGATCTAATTGCTTTTCAACAATTATCTGCTTATCAATTCAAGAAGGAAAAGGGACAAGTATAATGTTGACTAATAAAACTACCATGTTGTAAGAAGACCAAATGGTAAAAACATGATAATTCATACTGCCACAATCTATCATGATTGTCCTTGTCTTTATTTTGTTCCACTTCATCTTCTATTATCATATACTTGCAGGTGAATAAAATAGTTATAAAAAGTCCCTATAATTTAAAGAACGCAGAGACAAAAAAACACAAAAAGTGGAGTCTGACATGCTCTTAAATAATGCTCCTTCGATGCTGTACAACAAAGATGTGGTGAATCTGGTGCTACAAATTAGCAAAGAAATTTAGAGCAAAAATAGAATGAAACATTGTTGCATCACAAGCATCCATTTTTCAGATTTAATACGAAAAAAAACTAAAGAATAGTTGGAAGAACCAATTTCTTTAACTTTAATCTTTGCAAACTTCTATTCTGGAGATAAAAATTATCACTCACCACTGAAGCCGAGCCTTCAGTTGAAACGCTATCCAAACTCATCCTCCTCCTGCCTCCCGACCGGTCGCTATGACGATCACTTGCATCATCCTTGGTCTGAGATGATGTCTCCTCAATCTTTTCCTCCTGTTCCATGATTGTGGGAGGCTCGGGACTGCTGACCGGTGAACGGGGGCTTTCCTCAGATGACCGCGGACTGAAGTCGGTGTCGCTGGCCAGGTTGTGAAAGCGGTCATTGGAATCGGACATCTTGTACCTTCAGTGAATCATAACAAAATTAAAATTGCATTTTACATAATTTGGGGGGGGAATATGATATGTGAATGTGCACTGCCAGATATCATTAAGCACTCCTAGATACAGAAGAAAGAATGGGCAGAAGTTGCACTATTTGAATGTTCATACTATAGAGAGGCATGTTTGGCTCCTCAGTATAGGTTTTTCTGGATGCCATCTCGTGGCTGAGACAGGGCCAATTTAATCTTAAACATTTTATATAAATAGCTTTCACACCCTTGTTTAACTTAAAGATATATAGAACTGCATCATTATAACAAAATAATGCACAACAATCTTGGAATTGTAAATAGTGAATCCGGCATTAAAGCCCAAGTATAGTTTTGGTAAAAGTGAATATTTTTGTCGCCAAATTTTGTCTTCAAATCTATATAAAATGAAACATAATATCATGAACATGTTGTACAGAAGATTGTGCGAAATATTTCAGCATCATGTCCCCCGACACTTATTCAATATAATAATGCCCAGAATTGGATGAAAATTTCAGAATTTATTCTTTGTGTATTCCTTTTTCTTATGCTTTTATCAAATCTTGGAAATAAATTTGTATATGCCCAATAACAAGCTAAATATTGTTATAATCAAGAGAGGGCGTTAAATATGATCTAACGTTCAAATTCAAATTTTCAAAAGAATCAGCTCATAAAAAAATATGCTATGGTCTCAAAATGTGTATAAGAATTATATGTCATGATAAATATCCCAAAAATTCACATTTCTTAATCTTTACCAAAACCATATTTGGGCTTTAATGTTCTGATACTGACATTAGGTGAATAATTCAAAGGAATTTTGATTTTGAAGTTTCAGCTATTGTAAAAACGATTTCCTAGCAATCTCTCTCACCTTTCCAGGTTGGCCAATCCATTCAGACCATTCGTCAGATTCACATCCACTCCGCTATCCTCACTCGGTCTCTTAGTCCCAATATACATTGACTCCAAGCCAGGTAGATCCACCCCTCTGCTGCTAGTGGAAGATTCTGAGTGCATGTGATTGTGGTGATGCACATCCACAGTGACCCTCTTGAGGTTGGGAGAGTCGAATCCGTTGGTAGGGGTGAACCGGGAGGAGGATTTGAGGATGGAGGGAGAGGAGCGGGTGAGGGTTTTGTTCTTGTTTGGTGTGATGGTGCTGTTGTTGTTACTGAGCGGTGAGCCAATAGCATAGTCCTGGAAATTAAACAGAAAAACATGAAATGTTAAAATGTGTGTATGTAACAGGAGCGCTTGGAGCTTTTGCTCTATTAGGAATTCCTTGTTCCTATAACATTTCTATATTTGGAATGCACATCGGGACTGTTTCTCCTGTTATAAAATTGGGTTTATTGTTGTTGTTCTTGTTATTGTCATTGTCTTTGTCATTGTTGTCATTGTCGGTGTCGTTGTCGTTGTTGAGAGTCTTGGAGGGTTCAACAATCTGTAGAAACAGTTTTTACACAACAAATTCATATTTTTTCGCAAAAAAAAACAAGACAATTTGGATGTACTTACAGGTAGAGCAAAGTCTGGAAGCCCAATGGTGTCATCATTTATCTGTCTTGTGTCTAAGCCTCTATATCTATCCTCCGGATCATTTGTAACCTGGAAATCATATA
The DNA here is from genome assembly GCA_036244855.1 of Temnopleurus reevesii. Lineage (NCBI taxonomy): Eukaryota > Metazoa > Echinodermata > Echinoidea > Temnopleuroida > Temnopleuridae > Temnopleurus > Temnopleurus reevesii. The sequence goes on along the minus strand of BQKZ01005863.1, from coordinate 20,854 downwards.
AGAAAGATACATAAGAAAAATAAGATAACACATTCTATCTTTTTCTATTCATTTATTTGATTCCTCAAAACAACGGTGAGGATTGACCGTTCAAAGAGGTGAATTTTCATTATGTTCATCTGGTGTAATTATCCCAGTAAATTGGTGTATGCATTATACACACCAGATTTTGAACTCTTAGTAATATGGTGGCGCTGTCGTGTAGTGGTCATGACTCTCGCCTTTCAACCAGAGGGTCGTAGGTTCAAGTCCCAACCATGGCATTAATCTCCTTCAGCAAGAAATTCATCCACATTGTGCTGCACTCAGCCCAGGTGAGGTATTGGGTACCTGCTAGGAATATTCATTCCTTGAAATGCCAAGTGTGCTGCGCTGGTGGCTGACGGATAAGTCAAGGGTAATAGTGCTGCAATTGTAGAGTGCTTAGGGAATTCTCATGACTTGATTCATTATTATTATTATCATTATTATTATTGTTAATATTATTATTATTATAGTGGCTAAGATTGATGCATTCCAATCAGACAGGAAAGGTTGTGACTACCCAGCCACATCATTTATTGTATTCAGCAAGATAAATTCCTCATGCTATCCTTAACCCACATGAGGGTAGCCGACAGGAATATTGATTCCTTTTAAAGGCAGATAACCAGATAGCCGCCAAACTAAGATCACAGTAATGTGCCTTATGCACTATGATGATGATGGTCTCTTGTATAGGGCCAGTCAATAATTTCAGGTATCATTAGCATTATATTGGAAGTAAGATTGTAAATCAATTCATCAGGCCATATCTCCTACAATAGCAAAAGAATGTTGATTTTCCTCATATTTGGTGGCAGCGGTGGGATATATTCAAATATATCTAGATGAGGCAATGAGCATAAATATTTCACTAAGAATTTCTGTCAAAATCATGACTATTGGTCAGAAGAAGATTTCATTTCATTTATATCGCAATACTGTTTAAATTCAACCACAAGGTCAACAGAAAATTTAGAAAATGGCACACTTCCTTTACTTTTCAAGAACATAAAGTTCTTGTGAAATGTTCCATGACATTTCTTTGCTCTCAAAGTCCCATTATCTGCATGAAATGTGATAAAAAAATTAAGCCTTCTAAAAGTTTGACCTGTGACTCTTTTCTTTCAAAATGATAACTTAACTAGATAACTAGATAAAAACTAGACAACCTAACCATTTGAGTTAACTATTGTATTGCTCTGTAGAACATTCAATAATGCCTTCAACAAAACACAGACACTTCCATATCTGCAGGTGAGTCCCAAAGTGTCAAGAAGTCCAACAAATTCAGACCTTCAGAGCTGGAATGATCCTTTTTCAAAGTAATCATACTCATAATTGAGGTCTGCAGCAAAAAAGCAGACATTATGACATTCCATTTACACTACAGTCAAACCTGTCTATAGTGGCCACTTAAATTGATTCCCTCCATGTGAAAATGCATATTATAGAACCTGTCTATAGAGGCCACCCCAAGGGAAACAGAAAAAGTGGCCACTGTAGACAGGTGGCCTCTATAGACAGGTTCTATAATATGCATTTTGACTGTATTTGTAAAAATGAAAAAGAACTTACCCTGATATTTGGTGGAAGATGCTGAGGTACTTTAGGAGGAGTAAGAGGCCTTGAGTCGATTGAGCTGGATGAGTTATACCGGCTACTGTTTGACATAGTGTCTGTGAAAGATGTGTCATGTTCGTTCATGAAGTAACCACGCTGTCTTGCCTGTAAAAACATAAGAATATGAATAATCTCTCTGCGTTTCTCTGTTTGACTGTTGGAACCGTTGGTTTATGGGCAAAGGTAGACCACACTGTGACGAGCCAGTGGTCAGCAAAAATTCTGGATTTCAAGTTTTTGAATTTAATCGTTTATACCAAGAATTTAGGTCAGCCTTAATGTTTCAATGAGGAGTGCATGTTTAATTACCACCCAACATTTGGCACTGCTTTGGGGCTAGTGTATATTTTCACTGAAAATAAGTTAGACTTGAGCAAGCCGGAGACTACCTCCAAAGGTTGTCCTAATGCTGGCTGATTTGGGTGATGCATTTGAACCTTTGTTTGTTGACATCAAAATATAGGCTAGTCTCTGGATTTCCTTTAGCCGGCCTAACATTAAGATTTATTGGGGTCTCCGGGGAGGGAGGTGCAATCACAGTTGAAGTTGATCAGCATACGCAATTAAAAGCGCTCATCCTGTTACAAAGAAGTGCACATTTTGTGTGAATGAAAATGCAGTTAATTAGCAATCAATTGCAACTTTCAAGCAACACCTCATAAGTCAGGTGCATAGGGAATGAAAAAGAAAACAAAGTTACCTTCATAGCTTGGACCTCTTTCTTCAAAACAAGGCTGTCAAACCTGTCAATGTCCCGAGGAAAGATGAAAGCCCGGATCTCAGACAGAAGGGAAAACTGTGAAAAAAATAAACAAAACCAGATTAGATTGATGTACAAAATACTTTTTCACATTGAGAGAAGTGCCTTTAAAATAATAGAATTTGTCAACTAGAACTATTTTACGACACAAAGCATGACATGTACCAATGATCCTTAAAAGCAAGATCTAATAGAATTGATATACTCAAGATTCAAAAAGATGGTTTCATTTTACATGAAATCTGGGCTATCAGAATGATATAATCTGCATTCGGAATCCAATGTAAATGTCTCACCTTTGCATGCGTATTAAATAACTCAAATAGCGCCATCACAAGGGCCTCAACAGTGATGGTGTTATGTTGATATTCCTCCAAGTAGTACATCATGGTGCCTCTCTCATTCTCATTGAGAAGATTCCGAGATTGGTCTTCTAGCATGCTCCAGTTTTGAACGCCTGCCATGCTTTTGTTGTACATCACTTGTGAGCCAATGCCACGGCTAAAAGCAGACTGTATAACAAACAAACATTGTTGAAAATTTAGTTTTATCATATAGTGACAACATTTTAAGAGACTATGGAAAAATACATCATGGTTCCCCTCCCATTCTCGTTGAGAAGGTTTTGGGATTGTTCCTCAAGCATGTCATTGTATAACATTCTATGCATTCCATGTTCTATCATGAACTGCACAAAATTCTGTCAGACATTTCTTTATGCATGGTCCACAAGTTCCTCATGTCACAACTGTGCGGACATCATGGGAACGCAATGAATATTGTTGTTCCAAAGAACTGTAAACTATTTACCTTTAATATGCCTAAAATATTTCGATTATAAGTAAACAATTATGTAATTAAAAATATTTACAATACTTGTTGCCTCTCAATCTAGAAAATGGAAATGACATTATAGTGTCTTCTTTTAATGACTTTTTGGCAGTTACATTCCAGAAAGCTAACCATTTAGAATCACACATGAATAACGTAAAAAGAGATATGCACTACGTATATTGAGCCAATTTCCAATGCAATGTGACTATGCATTCTTGATTTATAGCAGTTTGTATGTAGCAAATTTCTTTGATTTTCAAATTGGTAACTAAGAGAAAATTTAATAATCACTATTTCTGAGTTAACCTTCTCCATGTTCAGTTCATTTTTGTCATAAAATCTCTTTTTAATGATAATATTTCTAAATTCATACTTTTCTTATCATTTAATAGAGGGGGAAAATAAGACATGTTGCCTGTAATTGCATATTGATTGTTATTTCCTAAAACCTCTGCCTTTCTAGTGGGTTGATACTGCACATGTTCTACAAATTCAACTTACTGATGGCCTTTCTGGAATATCACTATAGAGGGAGTCTGTATCATCTTTATCATCCTTCCTAACTGGCCTGGTGGTCGGGGGCGAGTTCTTGACCTCGTTCTCCGTCAGCCACTGTGTCCGGTCAATGGTTGTCCGGCCGTAGGGCAGCTTGCCCACATCCTTGATGGTCATCATCATCAGTTTGGACGACTTCAGGATGTCCACAGCGTTTTGGTGCTCGATGTCGAGGAAGTTTCGGGAGTTGACATCGAGGATTTGATCTCCAACCTGTGAATATGTTGTAAGGAAAAGAGTAATAGCTGGGATTGCATTGATTAAAACTCACGTGGTAGAAAAGGGGCATCAACGGAATCAGATTACATTTTAGTTACATTTTAATGATAATAATAATGTACATGCAATCTGTAGAACACACTTATCCACTCTGCATAGTGCTCACGGAACTTTTAATATCATTATTACCCTCACTCTAGCCCAGCAGGGACCAGTAGGTACACATTCACCTTGCCTGGGTTTAATGCAGCACAACATGTATGAATTTGTATGTTTCATAACTCAAAGACCCGCATGACCTTCACAGTATTTTATCACAATATCGCTATTGCTACCCTACAGCATGGAAGGTAGCAAACTGTAAAGAATGTCTGTAATAAAATAACATTAGAGAATGACAATTTTACTAACTAACCAGTCAACAAAACAAGAATGGTCTTTTACGGGTAAGTTTGTATTGAAGTCTTGCAATTGTTGCCTGAGGTTAACAGATCTATTGGAGGTATGCTTTCCACAAAGGTTCAAGTTCATATGTATCACATTTTCAGGGTTTTCTTTGCGATATCGGCCTGCCCATAGGCCATGGTTATGAATGCAAATATTTCTGTCTTATAAATCCCACCGCTGCCACCAGAAAGATGTGATGTAGATTCTTTGACAAAAGTCTTTCCCTCTTTGAATCATAATTTATTCTTAAGAAATGAACATTTGAACACCTCCTACTATCCAAAACATTTAAAGATATGTGAACACCATTTTTGCGGACTGTAACCAATATCACTACTCATGGTTTAGTAGTACTGACTCTGCCTTTCGTGCAGAGGTCCGCGGTTCGATCCCAACCATAGCGTTAATTTCCTTCAGTAAGAAATTCATCCAGTGTGGTGCACTTCACCCAGGTGAGGTGAATGGGTACCTGGTAGGTTTATATTCCCTGAAATTAATGCTGCATTAATTGTACAGCGCATACACTGGAGAGACTTCTAACAGAAGTACTGCGCTACATAAGAACGGTATATTATTATCATTATTAATAGTCCCTCAGCGATTTATAAATACATCATAATTACCCTGAGGTTTACCAGCTTACCTTTAAACCAGCATGCTCAGCTACAGAATAAGCATCTATTCCAGTGATGTAGATCCCTAAACCAAATTCCTTCCCTCCTCGGATCATCAGACCCAGGCTCTCTCCCTCGTTGACCACAACATTGACCTGATAAGAAAAGTTATTGAAAAGAATTATCAAAATTATCTCAAAATTGGATGAAATTCCTAGCAATAGATATTTAAAAGATTTTTTAAAAAATACCCCACCAGTAAATAGATAAACAAATTACTGAACCAATGAACAAACGAATAGAGATGAATGGATACGTGTAAGTCACTAAAATGAGAATTAATAAACATTACATCTGGTGATTTTAGTAATGTTAAGCTCTTGCATCACATAAAGGACAATACTTGGTCCTATGATCAAAATGGCCAGTAGGAATTCAGTAATCACATCACTTGGAGATGGTAATGAAACAAGAAGTAATATTTTGACAAATTGACAGCTTTATTTTCGCCTTTTTCTACAGGAGGTTGGAATTTCATTTCCTGCACGAAATTGGGTACTTCTTGTTGAGTTAAAAAATCATAACATCTGGGAAAGAGGATTACACAATTTAGATTTGTCTGTAAAAGTCATCTGTAAATAAGATTTTTGTTAATTGAAATCATCATCTACATACACCATATAAAAGAAATGACAATAGCGATATCAAAGCCTTCCAAACAGCAAATCAATTAGCTCACAAAATCACATTTAACCCATTTTCTTGGCATTGAAAGTGTTAATTCTTCACTCAACGTCATCTTACAAACATCTGTTACACAAATCTTGCTCAGCAAATACGCGTAAATCGATTATGATCATGGTATTCCTATCCACCCATATTGACTTTGGGGCTTTTTGAATAGCATAAGAATTTGACACGCACCTAAATGTTTGAGTTCTCTGTCAAAAATTGGAGTAAAGGGGATCCATGCATTTAGCCACTGTCCGGAACAGTGTGTATAAAGTGCAAGTCAGAATTGCTTACTTCTATGTAGCTATCGTTATGAAAGTTAAGAACAATATATGAGGTCCGGTGATGATATTGTGCTGAGATATATTGTGGCAACAGGTACATTGTTTTTTGTAAACAGGGAATTCTGACTTGCATTGTATCTACTTATCTTCATGTAATGTATTGCCATGGAAAAATAGATAAATGGTAGCTTTCTCTTATCGCAAAATCTGGGCTTAAACTGAATCATCATCCCCACCAGTCACTGTCACCGCCATGACCACCACCATTATCGTTGTAATCTTCATCATCATCTTCATCAGCATCATCATTGTGATCATCATTATCATCATCAACATCACAACCATCAACATCATCCTTGTCTTCGTCACTATCACCATCGTCCTTGTCATGATCATAATAATCATCATCATCATCTCCATCATCATCATAATCATACTCATCATTATCAATATCATCCGTGTGATCGTCATTCTTGTCATCATCATCATCATTCTTGTCAACATCAACATTATCATCATCATCATCGCAACTACCGCTAACTTTACCCCTAGTACAAAAAAAACACACCCCCACCATTATCAGCACCATTATCGACATCATCACCATCATAATCATAATAATAATCATAATCATAATCATAATCATAATCATAATCATCATCCTCTTCATCATCATCATCGCCATCCCTCATCCTCACCTTCTTTTCATCCCCATTCTTGAGGAGGTTGAGACTGCTCTTCCGATTCTGTGTATCATTCAGCATCCTTCCTCCAAGGGGATCGATGTCTGGAGGGGGCGACACACTGCGCCCCTGTGGATTCACCCATGTGTACGTCTGGTGTGAGAAGAAAGAGCCTGGAACACGCCCAACACTCTTGACGTACAGGACCAATTTGTTGACATTCTTTAAGATCTGTACATAAGAAAAATACATACCAAAGTATGATTGGGAAGTGTAAAATTAAGATAGTGATAAACATTAATATCACTATAGTGAGAAAAACTTTTAAATACTAAAACTAAAACTCAATCTGCAAAATAATAGGATGTAACGAATTTGTGAATGCAATGATTATAGTAAAACTTTGTTCAAAAGTTTTGACATAAACATATGCATATTCATTTTGCTGAATATTACAAAGGTGTCATTAAAACTGGATATTTAATCATTAATGTAAAAAAATGAAATCTGGATATTTTACTTAATTGACAAGTAAGATGATTTTTTTTTAATTCAGGGGTTGATTCCCCTTTAATTAGAGCATTACAATAAACTATGTAAATAGATCTTTATCAAAATCATACATTTTTAATTTATAATTTCACCTTTTACAATGTATGTGGGACTCATTTTGTGAAGCTACATGTAGATATTCCTTGATCATAATTGTTGATGCATATTATTACATGAATTCATAAACAAATTTGCTTTAAATAATAAAACAGCAAGTTTAAAAGCAAATGTATGTAATAATGCTTGTAAGCCAATGGTACACAAGTGACCAAAAATATGTCATCAACACATGTCATGTGACCTACAGTTGCCAATTTGCTAAAAAGATATAACTGTTTGATCTTTGTATTTATTGTCTGAGTCCCCTCAATACTTTTTTTTATATGTTCCTCTAATTTTTGCGCTCTTGATCATGTTATCAAGTTATTTTGGTGTGGAGTAGCTGCTTAATTTTGTAATTCCATGATGTATTTTGCTATACATGTGTATATTTTCCTTGATATACTTGGAAATTGTGTATTTTTGGTTGTAATTTGTTGTAGGGCCCCAGCGAGAGACAGTTCTTCGATCACTGGCTCGACAACCCTACTAAAAGTAAGATCATATCAAATAAACACAGGATCGTGCGGGGATGGATAGTGATCTAAATGATATTGATTATTCTAATCCATTAGAAAATGGAAAATATTTTGCTATAACATACAATACAGTACAAAATGCAAAATCATAGATTAGAAAACAATTTGTTCCTGATTAGCATTTTATCATTTCACTAGTCATTGCAGATGCATAATTAATAATGATAGGGATTGTGTACATAATGGATTAAAACTAGTTGCTATGGTAACCCCAATGCCATTTTCCCATAATGATGAATTAGTGATCCCTAGACAATTATGTCAAGGGTGACCATACCCTTAATTGGGCAACTCTTGATTGTTCCAGTTGAGATTAGCTCACTATTTAATACACATATACATGTAAATGGACAGATTACTTGTTTGCTTGCATACAGTACATGTACAATCTACACTATGGTTTAAAGCGCCACTGAAAAATTTGTCATGTAGATTATGATCGGAGTTACAAATGAATCCTTATTTTTCCACTTGGACAAAAGTTACATGTACGTCCAAATAAGTTGCGAAATCAATATAGACATTGTAAATCACTTTTAATAATTACAACTGACAAAGTACAAAAAAAGGCAAGACACAGATATGTCACTTGTAGAATACAAGTCAAAATGTCTGGAGTGTAGTTAACTCAGCCCTACTTTCAGGTCATGATGTCATAAAAGTTTTGAATTGCATGACCAAATTTTGCTTTTAAAGATTGGTAAAATGTCTACTACCATAAAATGTGTAAACATATTGGTTTTGATATGTAAAAAAAACACTTTTCTTTCATGACCCCCCAAAATTGGTCAAACATGTAACTTGTTGACTGCTTCAATTTTGTGTCTCGAGAGGTTTTCTCAACACTGCGCTTCCACAAAACTCTCATTATTTAACTACCATCCTTTTGTTCCCTCAGCTTTCCTTTGTCCAATATCCGACCACCATCTATTGATTTCTGTGCAATGGGGGTCTATGACAGAATACAAGAATGCTGGGGTAAAGAAACCACCGGCCATAAAAGCCACTTTTGCATGACAAAGGGACATTAATAATGGGGACTGACTTGTACAATTTACATCACAATTACGCCAGGGTTAGTTGGGGGAGGGATCGGTATAGAGTAGACTGTGCGGAAGAGAGAGCACTCGTTGAACTGCAGTTACGCCAGATGCGGGGAGTTATTGATCTTCTTTTGATGAAATGTTTATCCACCTGATGACGACTGGAGGATAAGTGGTGGTGACTTTAAATGGATTTAAGATGTTTCTTTTGATAGGTTTTAAATGTTAGATTGATATGTTGACCTTTTTGTTACTCAAGATTTGTTCTACTGTCTGTGAATGTGGTTATTTTGAAGTGTTTGCTTGCTTCACTCGCATGCAGCATTGTTTTAAACAGCCTTGTTATTATCATTTAATGGCAAATATTATTTGAAAGGATTTTTGTTTTTAATCCAGGTATCAGAACTTAAATCATATAGGCTTACAAAGCTTAATAAATATTCATAATCCTCTTTGAAAAATTAATTCAAACTTATGATGAATTTGTTAACAGATGTTCCATTGAAGAAGAATATTTCTTTGATATTTCTTTTTCTAAATAATGTAATATTTTGTATTTCAAATAAATTACAGCCATGTGGAAAATGATAATTAAAATGGAAAATAATTATAGTGATCTTTTTAATGATAATGAAAATAATAAATAGCTGGATAGAATAATAATGAATATTGGCTTAAAGTAAGTAATATCCCAATCCAAATAAATATTCATTCAAATTTCCTCAAAACATATAGTTTAATACTTGTAATGATAAATTCATAAATTGAAACACCTTTTATCCACTCATGAGTGAAATTTACCAAACCTAAAACGCAAATTGTTGTCATTTTTATCATCCAAATGTACACAAATCACTGCATTAACGCCTAGATATTCATTTCTTACAGTACACACATCACAAAGCACTTTCTCTAAATTGATTCAATCACAAATTTGTCACATCAAATTTTCATTAAATCCAATCTCTCGGATAGCCAGGCCTAGTTTGCCTCAAGGACTATTTCCCTCGGTAAACGGAGAAAATTATTATCAAAGCAATAGTCATTTCTATTGCACAGATCATGGACTATACCACTAGCAGACAATGCCTACAATGTGTACGTACTTGCTTGTGTACACAGAAGGGACGCATGCCAGTAGAAGCACCTAAAGCTGAAACTGTTGTCGCTTTTTGTGAGTCATGCGTTGCTATGGTGATGGATGCACATGTGGCCAAGGGTATGAGGGCTGAGCTGTAGTCTTCAACTTTCAGTCTTCGTTCTGGTTTTCAAGTTTCAACATTTTGAGATTTCTCACTCTGACTTTACAAAGATCT
>BQKZ01005862.1:10518-20921 GCA_036244855.1 Temnopleurus reevesii | reverse complement strand
TTTTTTTTTACGGCGTGTATAATTTGAATTTGAATATTTACACCAGCGGAAAGATTCAATGACTCTTAACGCCTCACTCCAAAAGACGCAACAGGACAGGAGCTCGAACCTGGGGAACGCAAGAACAAAACCCAATGCAATAATGACCGTCCCAAGCAGCTAGGTGACAGGCATACGCCATGACATCTCAGTCAAAGGAGGAGGGAATTTCATGAAATTAAAATGCCATTTTCAAACCATGCTGAAATTGCCAGTCAATATTCACAAAAGATTTTGGCGGAGTGCAAAAAAAGTGTTAACCACTAACATTTGACAAGGCAGATGAATATCCATATAACATCAACTGAAATAATATTATCAAAATCAAAGTCAAACTGATGAAGCGTAAGTTCTTTTTGGAAAAGGGATACTTTGTCAGCTAAGGTATTACATCTTGTTTAAATATCATCTAAAATTAGAGAATAAAATCTATCCCTACTGAATTAATCGTGATCTTTGATTTCTCACTGGATGAATTTGATATTGGTTTCTTGTAATATATGCTAATGCCACAGAACTCTATCATAATCCACTTACCGAATAGTACAGAGAGAAGACCAACAAGTTTTCCAGATGAAGACATAGTGATGTTCGAGCGATGTTCCACCCAATGAAGTAATAAAATTCAATAATTTGAGATTAAAACTGAAGTGTTCCGATTTGAAGCCGCAGAACGATTTGATTGGAATAAAGAGATGGAACAGTATTTATACAGTTTCTACAAAATAAAAGTTTACATTAGTGTATCAATTTGATGCTGTGCAGAAGTTCACGTACAATGCTGATAAAACAATTCTTCCAGACAATTACAAGCAATTATCAAGGTAATTTGGCATAATGTTGCATTTTAAGTAATTTCTAATTGATTATGTCCATTGCTTAGTTTCATAAAACAATAAAAGATTTATGAATCAAGATCACTTTCCAATATTCATATTGCGTCATTAAGTACAAGGATTAAAAAGGTGATTAATATCACAGTCGGTCGAAATATTTGGCGCGTAAAGTCAATTTTGTGTGTAGTCATGATGGTCTCCAGTATGCACGGCAAAAAATAAATCTGTAAAACTGCACAGGGTGCGAGTAGCGAGATGAAATGAAAAAGATTAACTGTATAAATATATTGAAAATATATTTTTAAAATAACTTTGATACATGAACACTTAAGGGGACGTAAAAATATTATGATCCTTCTATGTTCATCATAACCATGATAACAGCAAAGCTATTTGGGAAAAGTCAAAAAGAAAGTCAAATGAAAAGGAAAAGTAAAACCCTCTCGTCATCAACGCTGCTACAGGGTCCTACCGTACTTACAAATTGCCAAATGCTTATTTGTTCATTTATTCAATTATTGATTAATCCATTCATTCATTTCTAAGTTTTTATTTAAGGAATGAGAGTGATTCATGTCAGGCTACACGAAATATAGCAAGTGTTAATGCAGCAGATTAAAAGCTTATCCTTTTTTAATCTCTACACTTGAGATTAGATCTCATTTAATTTCAATTTCAGAATGACATTTATTTTCTTCTAAATGACCAAGTGAATAGAATGCATATATGTTTTGTAAATTGTTCAACATTAACAGAACTCTAAAGCTGACGTGAATCGACAGAATATGGCGAAGTGCATATCAAATAGTTCCAAAAGCTGCTATTAGTATTTGTGATGGACACGCATGTGCGCGAAAACACTAAATGGAAAATTATATTCCATTATATTATTTCATTATTTTGTTATATTCTTATATTTTATTTTCTTTTTCTATCGCTCTTTTTCTGGTTCTGGTCCCCAAGGAAGACCAGCTGCACTTATTTGCAGTGCAGCTGATATTGGGCTACCAACCCCCCCCCCCCCCCCAAAAAAAAAAAAAAAAAAACAGAGAGTGAATGAGTATATCAATGAGCAAAGATTACATAGTGGAGGTGTGAAATGAAAATGTAAAATCAAATTGTTCATAACCGTCGAACAATAGGCAAGGTGTCGAGGGAGCACCCTGCCCCCCTTTCCCATTTGAAAATGTGAGCTGAACATACATTATGAGTAATTAAAACAAAACTGGAATAAGGACCCCCTTTTTACTCGTTCGTCTGCCGGAGAGAAGCTAAAGGCAATGTATATGCTATTTTGTTTTTCTTCTTTCTAATAATAATAATGATAAAAATATAGATTATTTCTATAGCGCTAAAAACAGATAGTACCATAGCGCTTTACAATTTAACAGAACAAAAAAAAAACAATTTGATTACTGTGGGAAAAGGTAAATTTTAAGATGTTTTTTAAACATACCGGAATTTGAAATTGCTCGTATTGCAAGAGGGATACTGTTCCAGAGTTTTGGAGCAGCTACTGAGAAGTGCTTTTCAGCTGTTTTGAGTCTACACTTTGGTATAACAAGTTTATGTGTGTCTGATGAAGAGCGGAGGCTTCTCCTGTCAATCCTCCTGTGGGAGGCGAGGACTTTTTTCTTTTTGTTTTCTTTTTTTTTTAATTTGCTCATCCCCCCCCCAAAAAAAAACAACATAAGAATGGCAATGTTGCTGTTGTAGTTCGTTGGTTAACTTACAGTTTGTCCATTACTAGACGAGATGGAAATGTTCAATTAAGTGCAACTGGAAATGTCTAGACTCACTTTCATTATTTTTAATTACACAATGAATGATAAAAGTTCTTGATATTTAACACAAGTTATACGAGGTGTACGTGCAATCAGAAGTTGATACGTGGTATGTTGATAAACTGAATAGTAACCTGTTCATTTCCTTTGAATATGAAGTAGTAAAACACATAATCCGACCACAAAGCTATTTGATACACTTGAACTTTTTTCACATGGGGAAATAATCTTACAAAACTAGACTTTACCATGTTTGCGAGCCAAATATCTCACCGGATACTTATTAATCACCTTTTTAATCCTTGAGTCAAATGACACGTGTAATTGCAACGATCCTAAGGTGATTTTATTCTACATTGTTTTATTCGATTAACAACTGGAATAAGTAAACTTGAAAATTACTTTTAAAGTAACATCGTGCCAAGATAATCATTAGCTCAATAATTTCTTATAATTGTCTTTATGAAAATTGACATCATAATCAAAAGTAGCAATTTAGATAGCATTTTGTAATTACACAGTTGCATAATTCACATTTTACAGAAATAGTATAAAAGTCGTTCTGTTTTGTTATTTCAATCATAACTTTGGGTGACTTTAGATACTAAGGAACATTCTAGACTTAATATCAAATAACATAATTTCCTCTTTCTACTGAAAGTGCATCACTCGGATATCACTATGTCTTCATTAGTAAAGATTCTTGGTCTTTTCTCTGTACTATTTGGTAAGTTGATTTTTGTTGGAGGATTGAGTATAAATGTGTTATATTTTTGCATACTTTCTGCTGCTATGATGATATTACAGTGAAAATATGTTGTGCTTCTCGAAAGAAACAACAACCAAAAGAAAAAACGTCGCCGTCAATAATTTGTTTAAGAAGTTTATCTCTGGCGCAATCGCTCCACCCCCACATTTACCAGTTTAACCCACCTCAGATCTTTACACTCGTATCAAAATGGCTGGGGAAAAGTTTACCGACAAAGGCATGACCAACGTACTGCCCGTGCCTTCGTTGGTCATAGGCATCAAACCAGTTGTGATATATTGCCCACGCAGGTGAAAATTTGATTTGGTTAAAAAATATAAAGTAGATTTTTATTTATCAGTAGTTGTGGGCCAAAGCATTTTAAAAATAGATTTTTAGATAGCTTTAACTCTGGGGATGATAAATGTGACAACCTATTTAACGTTCTGAAAAAATATCCCTCTTTGGAACTTCTAGATTTTGGTATATTAATCTGCAGAATCGTATTTAAAGATCATAATATGAAGACCTTTGTGTTAATCTATAATATTTTTTTTTAAATTTCTTTCATGTGCAGTATTTTGTCTGGTGGCGGAGGCAAGCCCTGGAGCTCCAATGGCCCAAGCAATAAACGTTCCTCAGAAGCAGACTTTCATGAACGTTCCCATGAATCAGGTCGAAGCTGATGACGAATCCGACGTCGAGAGTTCCGAGGTTTCTGATTCATCCGAAGTCGATGACTCCGACTCATCCGAAGTCGACACGGATTCCGACACCGATACCAACGACGCTAATGATTTGAACGCCATGGCAGCCATTCCCGTCGGGGCGGGGAATCAGGCTGGCGGTAATCTTCTCCCAATCAGGGCGGGAAACGCCGGAGTCCACAAGCAGAGTCTGATGGAATCGGGGAGTTTGGGACAAGGTGTTGCGATTGCTTTCGGTGTTGTTGGAGTGGCAGCAGTGGTAGTGGTTGGAGCTATCTTTGGTATCAGGAAGCATCGACGATCTCGTGCTTTGGAGCAACAACTTTGAACACATAAACCTGCATTCATTTAATATTATACCCAGTGTATTGAATAGGTCAGGAAACGTGTCGAAGGATAGAACAAAAATTGTATTAGTGCAGATATGAAGGGACGTGTATATTTACGAGTTAACGTATACCCCAGTCACATAGAAGTCCGGAAGCAACACGATTCAACACGACTATTTGCTCGGAGTCACTTAGCTGTGAACTAACAAAGACTTGTGTGAATATTTTTTATTGTGTTACCTCCGCGCTTCTATGTGACTGGGGCATTAACCGTATACTAAGATATCCTTATGAATATGCTGCAGTACGTTATGACCTTTAGTCGAATGTTGCGTTCTCAGTGTTTTAATATCACTATATAAGTTTTATTTATGTATTTATTCATTAATTTATTCATCTGTGTATTCACTTCATGTTAATTAGTGGTATAAAAATAAACTACTAAAATATGACTATTTGAAGAATTTGTTTCTGTTTTATTGTTGATTGCTTGTTTGGCTATGCCTATAATTGATTGGTTGGATGATTATAATTCTTTATTTGAATTGGAATGAAAGGTTAATTTTAGACGTTGTGCGAAGTGACCAATCAAAATTGTATTGGCATTTTCAATCCAGTTTTGGATTGCACTCCGACTACAATTTGTAAAGGCGGACTCACACATTTTTTTTAGCCTGTGTCGCTGATCAGACGGTGGACTGATGTTCGGCCTGCACTCAACATGCTCAAGGAGCGTACGCCGATCGTCAGTCCACCGTTAGACCCTTAAAACGACACAAAGTCATGGAAAGTGAGCAGTTATCAAGTTCTATAAAATACATTTACATGTATCTCTTAATTTCCATAATACCATTGAGGAAAAAGGATATCTGGAAGCTGGCTTCATTCGGACAACTGTCGCCAAACTCCAGTGATCGACAGCTTGTTGTCGTTGCTATACAATTTGGGGTCATTCTACTGAAAGGTAGTGCTTAAACTGTAATTGCAGTTTAGCATTTTGGTTAGGCCGTTTTAATCTGATCTGAGACTGAATTTTTGGAAATGATTTGAACTTAACAGCAATATCCACAAGAAATTATGACTCAAATTGAATTTTACGCTCCTATGCACGAAAATTTCATGTGGAAGGCCCTGGAAATTCATAGTCACTGTGAGGAAGAGGGACAACGAATTTGGAATAAAGTAAACAGCTATAATTTGTTCATTCACGATAGCCAGGTGCATACAGAAGAACTTCTACTTCCCTCTTATTTTGTGTATAAATGTCGAGCAGGTATCACACCCGCTCACTGAATAAACATGGGAGCTACTTTCTTTTATGTTCACGAAGCTTTCGTGAAGGCTTGGATAAAGTTGTCTACGTTGTCCAATTCCTATGTCCCTTGTGTTCACTGTGATTGCTGGTGCCTACGCCAGCATGGCATTAGTCACGCGTGTTCCATTCTGGTTCCATGTGAATTTTTGCACATTGAGACCATGATATGAATTCAATACACTCTATATATACATACATTGGGATTTTATCAAACGATAAAAATGAGGGTCTGCGACTAAATCTACCACAGAGTTGGAACCATCACCACCTCCTTCTTGCCCGTTCTACCTCACTTAGGGGGTGTTGTTCAAAAGTTGTCAATTGATCGCAAATTGATTGCAAATCAGTTGCAAATTGTGACGCGCATTTTCATTTGTGCATGATATGCGGTTCTGACAAGACGCGTATGAAACAATAATTTTGATTGGCGCGTTCCGATCAACTGCAACTTGCGATCAATTGCAACTTTCGATCAACAACCCCTTACTTACGCATCAGCTATTCAAGCAGGAGCCCGTAAAAATACGTCGTGTAATAATTCAAATTCATTCACCAGCTCAACTCAATCGATCAATCAATAAATCAATCAACCAACACTTCCCACGATTTCAAAATTCTTAAAAAAAACATTTGGAGAAATATCGGCTGCCATATAGTTCATCAAACTTACATCTTACTATTTTTAGTCAAACAGTGCAAACATTCAATGATTTAGACACTCATGAAATTAGGTATAAATATATATATATTCTTTTTTTTATTAATTGCAATCATATTAATATCCCTTTCGCCACTCAAAAAGAAAAAAAAAATGATCACAAAAATAATGAAAGCAATCTTTTTAGAACGGTATAATCATACATGACTGTTTTTTTTTTCTTGTCGATATCTTTGAGCCCATTGATTAAAATGACACGTGTGTGGTTATCACGATTAATGGAGTATATCATCATTATTATTGAAGGTGTTTAGATTATGCACAATTGAAAAAAACTGAAATAAAATGACAGAAGTTAAATGTAGAATAAGTTGTTTGCTGCGGCGTAGTTCATAGTATTATTTAAATTATCAGAACTTTACAATTTTATATTATATGTTATTTGTAGCCGAATCTGAATTCAATGAAAAAACAAATTCTGCTAATTATGCATTTATCATTACTTCACATCAGTTGTGGCCTGATTGCACAACGTCATTAGAAATAATGTTTGAGCTTTACTGCATATTAAAAAGGCAGGCAGGAGTGCTTTGATAAAATGAAACACGCTTTGAAAATATAATTCCCGAAATCTCAACTGTACTTTTGATATTACTTTTATGATTATAACATTTACCAAAACTCGGGTTTGTTTTATTAAAGCATTCCAGGGTTGTGTTTCACAAAGATATATATATACGCACGACTCTACGAACGACTGATGACCCTTTCTTCGGTGCCATTATTATTGTTATTGTTATCATTATTATTATTATTACCATTATTATCATTATTATTATTATTACTACTATTTTTTATTCAGCCATCAAACAAGTTTGCAACAGTAAAATGACAAACGAATCACAGTATGAACACATGTATAATTAAGCCCAGGGGTAATCATTGAGTGAGAGAAAAGGTCACCAGTCGTTCGTAATGTGATTCATTTTTTTCTGGAATAAATCAATTGAATGTCGAACGCCTTCTACTTTTGACCGCAAGAACGGCTCCCGCCACCACAAGAGCGACTGCTCCAACAACACCGACAGCGATTCCAATACTCTGCCCGGAACTCCCCGAAGTCTTGCCGAACACCCGATTCCCGCCTCCCATTCCACCGTTACCGCTCGCGAAAGGAGCTGGGGCAGGAGCAGGGGCACCGCCTGCGGGGGCCGCCGCTGCGTTGTTCCCTGCAGCCGCGTTGTTTGCTCCGGCGGCGTTGTTACCGGTAGCAGCCGCGTTGTTACCGGCAACGGCCGCGCCAACCGCGTCATCATTGTCCATATCATCTGTTTCGGATGATTCCATTGATTCCGAGCTGACGCTGTCGATATCGTCGTCGGTTTCATTGCCGGCGGCTGCTGTGGGAGCGTCGGGGGAGGCAGCAACTTGGTTCATCGGGACAAGCTGGTTGAGGGTTTGCTTGCGTGCTCCATTGCGTCCTAATGCTCCTGGACTTGCTTCTGTCATGATGCAGTACACTGTGAAGTAATAAGTATTTGTATTATAAATGAATGTCCATTAATTGCTGACTGTATACAACAGTCAACTGGTTATGCAAAAGATACTAGAATAATTTCATTTGGCTGCTTGTACTACATTTTTTTTCTATTTCAAGGATCAATTTTGTATGTTAGCAAATATAATTCATGCTCCTTTCAAGCAAAGTGAATTTACATTGAACTGTTAAAATCAAAATAAACAGAAACAGGGAGCAAACTCGAAAAAAGAAAAAGCAAAACAAAATATGTTCCCTTCAGTCCGCTAAGATCAAGCTGGAAGACACTTATTATCGATTTCATTGAAACCATTTTAAGATATAAGCCTATCTAACTCTCGTATTTAGAGCCCTAATAAAATGTTATTAATTTTACGTGCTCCAGAAGTTTACATGGATCTATATTGGTGAAGAACTGAAATGCTTGAATATTATTATCAAGCATTATGATGCTGTTATCTTTTAAAACATTGTCAAATCAAACTGTCGGACCTATGTTATTTTATGTATAATGATGAATAACAACACATAATACTACAAGAAAGAAGAAGGTTATGCATGCATGGTCGAGAAATCTGTGAAAGTGAATACGCTAAAGTGTACCACGGACTCAGCATCCCTGATCCCTGCATAGTGAGCCTATATATAGGTCACATTTCAGCTTTTTTTTTTAAAGCACTAAAACGTTGATTTTGAAGCCTAATATTTTCACAGGTTTTTTATGTACACCACCAACCGTTTAGGAAGCATTGAGCATTGAGGATCTGGCAGATGAGATTCTTATCAAACGAAAAATATGTTATGCAGTGCCTTTCAACAGGGATGCTTAAGATATTTTCGGGAACCATCAATGGTGTCAAGATGCGAGACAAGTAAACTATTTTTTTTCTGAGCATGGACACAGGATGAGGAGAAATACGTACAAGACGGGTGCAGAAATTTTCTAAACCTTAATTGACTGACTGTTTTCTCCTTGTTATTACGCCCAACGATTCTTACCTTTCTCTTATTTTAATATACAGTCGTGATCTACAAACATATGATTTCTGGTAAAACATTATTTTTTAACAGATAAGTCGATTAGAGAACATGGTGAGACCATACTGTTGATTTGATTTGATTTATTTATTTTTCCATTTCAAAATCATTTTCATAATTTGAACAACAAATTATAATCATTTTGCAAGAGAAACAAAAATAAATATTTACATGGACCAATCGATGACACATAAAGTTTGAAAAACAGGTGATAGAGAAATGGAGGGGCATGATAGAGCGTCAAAAGAGATGATCGAACCTCGGACTTGAAAGTATATAATGCTCTTATCTATTCACCAAAGCACTGTATATAAACAATATTTGTTACTTACCAAACATGAGGCAGAAGAGACCGAATATTTTTCCAGAAAAAGACATGATGAGTTTGAAGTTACAGAATATCTTCTTCAAGACTTTAAAATTAGGTTGTACTTAAACTTTTCGAAGTTTGTTTGTCACAGGAAAAATTATGATAGGAACCTGAAAAAATTACTTTCTTTTATAGTAATTTCCCGAATCGTGAATTTCCATGGAAATTTGAAAACGCTAATTTATAACAATAGTATATGTCAGGTGGTTCGATAATATCTCATCACCTGATCAGAGTTAAGGCAGGCGTATCTTAGCATTCTTTTGTGAGTAATTGGCCAAACCAGACTAGAATTCATAATCACCTTCGCGTAATGTGATTATCATAACGCCATAATCATCAAGATTATAGCTGTCTCTAAAACTGAGATGCCGTTAGTCAACAGGTGAAATTATGGAAGAACACTAGCCAAGAAAATCATTAACTGCAACAGGAGATAGTTTAGGAAGTTATGAAAATGTATTCGTCCTTGATGCGATTAATCCTGGAAGAATCGTTTAAAAATTGTATGCAGAAGTGTAGGTATAATTTATAGATTAAAATTCTATTTACCCGAAAGAGTGCTAATAACACTCTATAACAGTATAGTTCTTCCGTATTTGACTTATTGTAATGTTGCCTGGGGTAACACATCTAAATCATATCTTGATAAAGTGAGAGTATTGCAGAAGAAATCAATAAGGCATATTACGAATTCTAATTTTAGACATCCAAGTTCACCATTATTTCTTCGACTAAAGATGTTACCTCTGAGTGAGCTTGTGTCTTTCAACTGCTTGTTGTTTATATATAAACTTCAGTCAATGCCTCATGAATGCACATTAATAAGTTTGTTCCGCCCACACTCCAAAATTCATAATTACAACACCAGTCAAAGTGGTCATATCCACCAACCTTTTGCAAGAACAAATGTCACACTGTCCTCCTTCCATATCTCTTGTATTAAAGAATGGAATAGTTTGCCTGATGACATAAAAAAGAGTCCAACTCTTTTTAGGTTTAGAACATTATCAAAAGCATACCTTCTTGAAAGACTGGTATA
>BQKZ01005862.1:0-10484 GCA_036244855.1 Temnopleurus reevesii | reverse complement strand
TGTGTGTGTGTGTGTGTGTGTGTGTGTGTGTGTGTGTGTGTGTGTGCGTGTGTGTGGATGGGTGATTCTGTGTACTCTGTGTATATGTCTGTAGATTAGTATTCATCTATTATCAACTTATATTTGTTAATAATATTGTTAAATTCAATTCGTTGATCGAAGGGGTCCTCCTCACAAGCTCAGCTTCTATCTGGGTCCTAAAACCACTCATTGTTTGATATAAATTTAATTATACTGTGTTTCTTTATGACTCATATTATTGTATGTCAAAATTGTATGTATTGTATGTCAAAATTATGTCATATAGTGATTGTTTTGAATAAATTAACTTGAAATAATAAACTTGAATCTAATACACACGAAGCAGACGACGATAATTTGCATCACTAATATTTTGTGAGTTGGCGCTCTTTCGCCGGGGTGGTTTTGCGCCCGTCATAATCATAACTGATATGCACCTTTTTTTCAATCTATATGTGGTGTCTAGGTCCTCATGATTATCTAGGGCTTACAATTTACTGCTGCAATTTGTTCTAACATTTACGGGGTCTTTCATTTAATCATAAACTAGCTGTAAGGACATTGATAAAACTATCACCAACTAAAGGCAGGTGGGAGTTTAGACATTGTTAAAGAAGGCGTGAACATCATTTTTCCCCCTGCAGATTATCGTATCTTTTGGCACAAATATCTGCTCTCCCCTGCCGAAGATCATGACTAATTATTTGTGGTCGCATTTGTTTATTTATGAGAGTAAGCGAGGGGAAAGATTGTCCCATTTAAAAACTATGATCATGATCATTTTAGCTTCAAATTGTCTTGTAAAAGTTGCGAGGAGGTGACAAGTGGCAGGAAGTACTTGCTTATATCGCCTTATCGTTAACAAGGGAATGACAGAATATTGAATGTCAATATTTTTGTTCTTTTCATATTAGATTAGATCATCTTAGTTCAAAAGAAAGATATCATTGTCAACTCTTTCATTTTTTGTGTGTGAAAACTTAGAACACATGTGATCCAATATAAGATAATGCAATTAAATAATAATGGTTATACGGAAATTATAGATTTAACTGTCCACGAAGCCTGCGGAAATCTGATTATAACAGGTGTTGAAATGTTCAAAAAGAATATCTTATTTGAAGAGACGTGTTTTCAAATGTTTACAAAGCAGAAGATTTGAGATGTGAAATAACGATTGTATTTTTCCCATGAAGGTACGTAAATTTGTTATCAATTTGCGAAATTTAATCTAATCTGATTTCAAGATTATTTTGCATGAAGATCGAATGATCCAGTTAAGAGAAACAGAGAGGGGAGATACAGAAGGCGAGGTATATCATCAATTAGGGGAAACATGTTTGGGAAATAGGGGGTGTAGGAAAAAGAGCAAAAGATAAATAGATAGGCTCAGGGAGAGAGGGGGAGAGACAGAGAGAGAAAGAGAGGGGGAGATAGAGAGAAAGAGAAGAGTAGAGAGAGAGAGAGAGATAGAGAAAGAGAGAGAAGGAGAGTGAGAGAGAAAGTGAGAGGGGAGAGATATATAGAAGGGTAGGACATTGCGAGTTAGAGAGAGAGAAAGAAAGAGCTGGAGGAGAAAGAAAGAAAGAGAGAGAGAAAGAGAGAGGAGAGAAAGAGAGAAAGAGAGAAAGAGGGATAGAGAGTAGGGGGTAGCTAGGCCTATGAAGGTTTGTTGCGTCGGAGAAGTGAATGTACGAACAAAGGCCGGAAAATGAGGGGCCTGTGCATCACGTGATCGTGAAGTTTGCGATCCTATTGGACAACTCCTGACCATTCATGACAGTGGAATATCGGTCGTGCTCTGCAGATACAGCTTGTGCCAAAGACAGGCTGGCGGAATCAATAGATTGCTTGGATTTAGTATCTGAGCAATGAGCAGGGACGTGTTTCACCAAGATAAGAACGACTTTAAGTTTAAATCCAATTGTTAGGGGGTATTTACTTCCCGAATTTGTGGTTTCACAAACGACTTGTATCTCTAAGGGTTTCTGCTACAAATTTCAATTAATTGCAAATCAACTGCGAATCAGTTGCAATTTGAAACACGCATTTTGGTTCGCGCACGGTCTATGGTTTTACCGAGAAGCGTATGAAATGACGAATTTGATTGGTGCATTTCAATTGAAATCTGCGATCAATTGAAACCTTGTAGCAACACCCCCCCCCCTTTTAATCTTTAACTAATCGACAGGTATCTATCGACTAGTTACAATAATACAGTTAGGTAATAATAGCTCTTACAAGAATTCTGAACACTGTCAATTACGCACCCATTGAGGGCTAATAAGCCCAAGTATATAGTTTTGGTAAAGATGAAGAAATGTGAATTTGGGGAATGTTTATCATGACATGTAATTCTTATACACATTTTGAGACCATAGCATGTTTTTTACGAACTGATGATTCTTTTGAAAATTTGAATTTGACCGTTAAATCATAATAGCGCCCTATCTTGGTTATAGCATTATTTTGCTTTTTATCGGGCATATTATATACAAAGTTATTTCCGAGATTTGACAATATAATGATATAGAGATATACACAATAATTAAATTCTGGATTTTCATTCAATTCTGAGCATGGGAAGTTGTCCTTTATCAAGAAAGAAAATATTGAATTAGTGTCGTGAAGCACGACACTAAAAAAAATGCACATTTTAGGTTATAGCTCTTCCCAAACTCGTTAATTTTTCGCACAATCTTTTGTGCAATATGTTTATGATACTATATTTCATTTCATATAGATTTAAAGACAAAATCTGGTGATAAAAGTATTCGCTTTTACCAAAACTTTACTTGGACTTTAAGGGCCGACCTATAAATCACCCTAACAAATGCACCAAACAGATTAGAATGAGTTGTTGTGCATTTGAACTGGCTGTCATTTCTTCCATCCCATAAAACATGTAGAAAATGGAAAATCAAAACGGTTTTCGATTAATTGGTCAAATTCTCATGAAGAATTTAGAAAACCAGGCAATCGATCAGTTATGACATTTTTTCAACACCTGTGAAAAAAACATACTTCGTGATTATCCTTCGACCCCTGATTCTTGTTGTCATTTACCCTTGACTTTCATATCTCATATTTTCTGCGGTTGGCACAGAGAATGGATGACACAACTACGCAATAGTCTGCATGCACAGACTCCAAATCGATTTCGCACAAATCAACATAACTTTTACTGAAAATCCGCCACAGAACTCAGTAGTCTCCTGAAAACAGCATGTTTTTCTCGTTTTTCGCAACATATTAATTACTGTTGGTAGTCTCATTCAAATTTCTCCCCCAAAAATCTATCTTAAAATATCGATGAAGGGTCTTGGATCATAGAATAGAAATGACATTATATAAATGACGGGAAATGACATTCATGACATCACCTTGCAGAAAGTTTGGCAGACGGTCAAAAGTTGCCATGGTCATAATTTTATGGTCGTCCATACCGCTAATCACCTGCTTAACGCCCATCTGTCAAGTGCTGGGTGTAACGATAGAAAAACTTTATAAAACCTTCAGGAAAAATTCAAGATGCTCGAAGAAACTGTGCAGAGTGAAGGTCCGAAAGTCTACAAGAGAATGAGAACTCGTCTTGAATGAAGAATAATATTCATGCGAAGGTTGTACTAATATTCATGCACAGCAAGTGGTCAAAGATTTTCCTCTTTCTTATCAATGTTTAGCGAGGTTGAAGAATGCGCTACAACGCCAAATTTTTCAATGATGATACTGTTTTATCTTCTTCGTATCTATTAATTGATGGTGCCATCAATTTAATTACTTCAGTGTTAGATATCACATATGTATAATGCACATATCATTCCATGTCTTATATTTCATTATGAATATTAGATACTTCTTCATCACCATCTGCAGAAATTGTATAAAAGCAGACGAGATGGAAGAACATTTTCACATCACTCCCTGATTCGAATCCGATAGCTTCGAAACAACGTCCATTTCTAGCATCAGTACTGACTCAGTTATACACTCAGGCTTACTGTGACTATTCTCATCATGTCTTCTTCGGCAAAGATATTCTGTGTAGTGACTCTCCTTTCTGGTAAGATAACTATCTAAAGTCTACATTAATTTGATGATGATTATTATTGATCATTTTCCCTCAAGTTAGATCTCTACGTTTCTTGTCACTTTACTGTTCTTTGTAGAGGCCCCTTCCACAAGATGTGCTTCTTTGGGACCCCAAACCTATCATTCTAATTTTTCTTGCTCTTTTAGATGTACTTTTATTGTGTCTGATTTGGTTTGAATAAATATACTAGAGTATATATATTACTATTCAACAAGCACTTAATGGAGAGGGGGATTAGGACTTCGACGCACCCAACTTACCCACACAGGTCAGATCCCCTTCCCCAAATAGGTTTCGCTTTGAAAGGGGACGGGCCAAAAGCGTCCAAAATACACTTGTTTTTTTTTTTTTTTTGCACCCATTTTTGTATTCGTATACAAAATGGGGTGCAATGCCTAATCAATGTGTGCTAAAATCTGATCTGAATTGAACTCTTTCATTTAGATAGGCTTATGTCCACACTTTTCTTTCTGTATATTTCATCAGCTCTTTGTATTTGTATTTACCCATCTCATTGTGTTTATTTCTAGCAGCATTCTGCCTGATCACCGAAGCAAGAGCGAAATTCCCTGGTGTTGCGTTTGGAGCACCGCCCCTGGAACAGACGATTGACAACAACATCCCACAGAACCAGGAAGCCCCAGCCCCTTCCGACTCTGCATCCTCTGAATCAGCCTCGTCCGAAGCCGACGACGATGCCCCTGCTGCCGCTCCTGCCGCAGCACCAGCAGCAGCTGCGCCTGCTCCGGTCGGAGGAAACATGCCGATTTTATCCGCCAACGGTCAACCGATGCCGAATACCGGCGGGCGAAATCAGATGTTCGGCAGAGAGTCGGGTAGTTCGGGGAAGAGCGTCGGCGTTGCTTTCGCCGTCCTCGCACTTATTGCTGTGGTCGTTGTAGGAGCTTACTTCGCGGTCCGCAAATACAGACCACGCATCGCTGTGTTTGAAGAGGAATGATTCCAGTATCCACTGGCATTGAACATTATCAGTAACCTAGGGAGTTCGGGGTAGAGAGTGTTGGGGGACGTGTTCGCTGTCCTCGCACTGATTTCTGTGGTCATTCTGGAGTTTACTCCACGGTCCGCGAGTACAAACTTAGTCTCTCTATTTCAAGAGGGAGAATAACAATTTCTATTATTCAATAATTATAAATTATTTATGAAGTTAATTTGCGTATTCTAATCAATATATGTACATCCACATTTGGATAATATTGTTATTTATTTACTGCCCCATTTCATTTGTGTGTATTAATATTGTATATATGTTTTGTTAACATTTTGTTTTATTCACCTTGCTAACAAATTCATCAACTCCTTAGCTTTTCAAATTTCGACTTTAATAAAAATCACTGACGTTTTGAAAAAAATCTATCTATTTCTATGTTGTCCTTGCCTTTTTTTATTTTCCCCCCAAAATCATTAACATAAAGAAAGTGGAAAAATGGAAAATTCATTCATGAATGCATATAAAAAAAAATACATTATTGAGGAGGGCTGGAGAGAGGCGAAGAGACGATAATGGAGAACCAAAATATAATGTAAGAGAGAAAGTAAGAGAGATAATGGAATGAGATGGGAGCCTATAGGGGAGACGAATGACAAATCAGTCTTCGTCACCCTTTTTTCTTTCCTCCTTTTGATATATCTTTCTGTCTTTTCATTTGGTCATCACCTTCTTAATTTCTCTTCATGTACCATTTGTATCTACGTTTTCTTTTCATTCATCTCATCCGTTATCTTTCTCCTCAGCCTCAATTCACTCACACACTCTCTGTATCTTTCTCTCTCTCTCTCTCTCTGTTTCTGTCTCTGTGTCTCACCTTCTCCTTCTCTCTCTATTTATCTTTCTCTTATACATGTTCGCTGGCTCTCTATCTCTCTCCGTCACACTTTCTTTCTTCGCCTAATCACGTTCCATCATTTTACTGTTGCATCATCCATGTTTTCACATCTTTACCTACTTATTTCTTCTTACTGCGCATCTTCGTAAGCACCTCTTATTATAAACCGAATTACACCTTTGCGTTTGTAGCCCACGCCGGCAGAGCGTTTTTTGAAGATTAGAAAAAACGCTCTCTGGACGCACAAGAATGCAGGTCATACGGTGGACTGACGTTCACCGTCTGATTAGCGTATACTACGCGCTCGAGGAACATCTTTAATTTAATAGAACAATAGAATGCTGGGCCGACGCAGGCTAAGAACGCAAATGTATGAGTCGGCTTTAGGAAAGTATTGAAAGATCCATGTATCTATTTCGTAATTTTCAAAGTGATATATATTTATTTTACAAAATTCTAGATTAATGCTTACACAATACTATAGGATATAATCTAATTATGTTTTCATGAAACCTGAATTTTTTGCTTGATATCTATTTAGTTATCGTAAAAATGTGTGATTTCAACAAAACAAATCATCGACGACTTCTCGCAACAATCTCTTTAACTTATCCTCACATGCCACAAGTATTGCAACATAGCCAAATTACGTTCGTTTTCCATTGATTCAACTGTCGTATTTTTGTTCTTATTATTTCATAAAATGTAAAAAAAAAAGTCACAAATATTTATATTATATTTCATATATAATATTTATATTATATTTCATGAAACCTGAATTTTTTGCTTGATATCTATTTAGTTATCGTAAAAATGTGTGATTTCAACAAAACAAATCATCGACGACTTCTCGCAACAATCTCTTTAACTTATCCTCACATGCCACAAGTATTGCAACATAGCCAAATTACGTTCGTTTTCCATTGATTCAACTGTCGTATTTTTGTTCTTATTATTTCATAAAATGTAAAAAAAAAAGTCACAAATATTTATATTATATTTCATATATAATATTTATATTATATTTCATGAAACCTGAATTTTTTGCTTGATATCTATTTAGTTATCGTAAAAATGTGTGATTTCAACAAAACAAATCATCGACGACTTCTCGCAACAATCTCTTTAACTTATCCTCACATGCCACAAGTATTGCAACATAGCCAAATTACGTTCGTTTTCCATTGATTCAACTGTCGTATTTTTGTTCTTATTATTTCATAAAATGTAAAAAAAAAAGTCACAAATATTTATATTATATTTCATATATAATATTTATATTATATTTCATGAAACCTGAATTTTTTGCTTGATATCTATTTAGTTATCGTAAAAATGTGTGATTTCAACAAAACAAATCATCGACGACTTCTCGCAACAATCTCTTTAACTTATCCTCACATGCCACAAGTATTGCAACATAGCCAAATTACGTTCGTTTTCCATTGNGCAGATTAGTCAACGGCTTCTCGCAAATTGTTTTCACTTTCTTTAAATTGAACATATTCCATGACTCGTTGAATATTTCTTAAAACTACAAGTGTCAAAATCTATACCACATATAATGCAAATAAAATAGACAACCTTAGTAGAAGACGTCGCTCTCAGTTCCTTCAGGGCATGTGATTTTTTAAAATAATTTTATGGCACATCGTGTATTGGCCATTAGATTTTGAGAATGAGCAATATAATTCCAAAAAGTTATCATTCTTGAGTACAGAAACTAATCCTGCGATATTTTATAACATTTTTCTTCATATGGCCAGTGTATTAAATTGATTTATACGTGTGTCCTGAAGGAATTAAGAGTGGGTCTATGTTGCAATATATCTGTATATGTCATGGGATTGTATAATGACATTGAAAATGGATGAAAACATTATCTTGATTAAATTCTACGTACAAATTCTATTCTAGCCAAAATTACGAAACTGACAAACTAAAGACTTCCTAAACGTACATACACATTTGAAATTAAAAAGACCTAATGGGTGATGCTCGAAGCATTCAATCAATTACAAATAAACTGCAAATCGGTTTTGAATTAAAACGCGTAATTTAAATTGCATCTTGGAATTGATCGTAACGTTCTAGCAACACCCCTTAGGAAACTTGCGACTCAGGTTTTAACGAGAATAGGAAAGTGTCGGCTGGACTTCTTCGCAACCGCTGCAGGGGCTCAGGTTGGTGTTTTCAGTATTATCATTCTCAGGATTTTCATTGTCGTTATTAGCATTCTCACAATTTTTGTTATCATTATTAGCATTCTCACCATTTTCGTTGTCGTTATTAACATTCTCTCAATTTTCGTTGTCGTTATTAACATTCTCACCATTTTCGTTGTCATTATTACCATTATCCGTATTTTCATTGTTCTCATTGTTCTCGTTACCAGGATCATTTTCATCGTTGTTCTCATCGTTGTTATCCCAAATTTTAGCCTTTAGGGCTCCCTTTTCCTCTGAAGACTCTCTTGAGGCGCTGCGGCTTGCGCTACCGCTTGCACTGTTACTCGCACTGTGTTTCTCTCTGTGGACATCATTTCCTGGCGTTGGTTTGTCTGTGACACCCCAATTTACTACTGGGTCAGCCGCACTCTCGGCCAAGATGTACATGGTGAATGCTAAAGAAAAAGAGATGAATAATGAATATATAAATATGCCTACATGAATAATTAATATAAATGAATGAATAAGTTAATAAAATACTGAATCAGATAAATTAAATCTTAAATGAGAAAACAAGTTTAAATAAAAGTAAATTTTGAATAAAATAAAAGCTACATTAGATAAGTCAGTTTAGATATTTAATATATTTAGAGATAGGCCTATATAAATCTGAGGAAGACGTAACTTCGCTTTGTAATAGCTTTTTTTCTCCGGAAATTGAATTATTTGCTATACATTTATTTGCAATGGAAAATGTATAATTTAAATTACTTTTTTTTCTGTTTCAAGGTATAGAGTAGTTTTGGGAGAGGTGGACCGTCAAATATTTAATCACTTTACAAACGGCAGTAAACTATTCACAGACCAAATTTTTCGTTTTTTAATCGACCCATAGATGGTTCTTTGGGTCTTTGGAACCCTTTACCAGAAAATGTCTTCTCTCTCAATTTGTTCATTTAAATCCAATGTCAAAACTATGCTATTATCTGAAAACTATGTCAAATGTTACATTCCTAATTTAATGTCGTACAAACTCCACTTTCATTTTCACTCTCATCTTTTCACTCCCACCATCATCCTCATCTACACCCTTTTCATCTTCATCCTCATCTCCATCTCTTTAAGATTTGCAAAAATTATAATATTAATTCTGCGCATCGAATAATTATACTGATCAATCATATTAGTTTTTCTCAGGGTTGTCTTATTTTTTTCAAGCAATTTGCTGACGAGATAATCCTTCTTCTATTATTTACATGTTATAAAATATATATTTTGACAAATTGGCATCACAGTTTATAGTATTTAATTTGATATTTATGTTCATTTCTGGTGACCCTTTGTCAAAATGATACTCATGAATCGTATTATTTTTGCTATACTTCGAAATCATGTTGTATGCAGAAGAAAAATAAACTAA
Organism: Temnopleurus reevesii; assembly: GCA_036244855.1. Lineage (NCBI taxonomy): Eukaryota > Metazoa > Echinodermata > Echinoidea > Temnopleuroida > Temnopleuridae > Temnopleurus > Temnopleurus reevesii. Next base: position 935 of record BQKZ01005862.1, on the reverse strand, counting down.
ACTAAACTAAAAACTAAAACCCATACGGTAGATGGTTTACTAATTGCAAATAAAATTAACATCGTGCGTCGATTTCTTGCGCCAGTATGCTGACTCATGGTTTAGAACTGCCGCTCGTCCAAGCCCGGCTGAACGCAGCTGATCAGAGAAATTCTTTGCAGGCCAGCTGATCCAAACATCGATGGCAGTCCGTAGGAACGACCTTTAGGGCTTTTTGTTGTTACATTTAAACAAGAATATGCCAGAATGCGTACGAGAATCCTCTCCAAACCTCCTACATGTTCATTTTTATGCACATAATACATACACTCGTTTCATATCAATTTCTTCAGCCTGACACTTATACATCTGAACCTTTAAAAGTGGATTTACTTTTGGTTTCCCAAAATGTACTTAAATGGTATCTTCTTCAAATTACTAATTTATTGACGTTTTGACGACAGGAAACAAGAAAAAAAATGATAAAAGGAAAGTAAAGAATGCATCAAGATTCTGAATCGCACTTACCAAAGGCCATAATGAGAAAAGCGGCGAGTCTTGTACTGGACGACATGATTGGAGATGTCGGATGAAGTAACAGCTAATGTGTCTGATCTCGAAAGAAAAACCGGTCAGATTATACCAGGCAGGCTCACTTGTGCTCTGGGTGATACGGGAAGACTATACAATCTGTACAATCTTAGGGAGTTTTGGAGCCAATATATATGTATTTTTATTTGATCTTACCAGTTTTTTTTATACATTTGAGCTCTCATTCGCTTTACAAAAAAAATGAAATGTATCCACCCGTGGCGCACATGGAGATTGTTTTAATACATTGCATTATATTTTCGCGCCAAAGGTGCAGAGTTATATCACCGGGAATATTAATTGTTTATTCATGTGAATATCAGAGACCCTTTGATTACAGGTGATTGTGAAAGAGCATTGCTGCA
>BQKZ01005860.1:8869-21231 GCA_036244855.1 Temnopleurus reevesii | reverse complement strand
TATCTTACTCTTTTCCCTTCATCTTATTTTCCGTCTTTCTCCATTCTTTCAATCTTTATCTTTCTTTCATCTTGCTTTAGAACATAAAACACTCTTTTTAATGATACAATAGCTGAATATAAAGAATTTTCAGGCAGAAAAATATAGGAAATTAAAACACTGTTCGTATTTACAATAATGAATAAGTCATAGATAACCATACTAAACAGCAAAACATCTATATCAAATACACAAATGAATTAATAAATAATAACCAACCTATGAACAGATTTAAAGTGATCAATATTAACCCCTTTTGGTTCCTGCGTCTAAGTGGTAAATGTTATCCCCTATTGGTGATTGGCCCCGGCATTAGTTACGCCACTGTGACTTATTCGCTCCTGGTGTAACTTAATCCACTCATCAATCTACCACGTTGAGTTAAACGAAATTGAAATATCAATCCAATTTTGTTCAATTTAAAAGACAATTTTCTATATCTTATCTAGGTATTATTCCCACATTTGAAATCAGGTTCCATTCTGTGATAAGTTTACACACCTAACTTTTTAACATATACGAGAAAACAGTGATTAAACAAATTTATGATTGTTAAAATTGTAAGGATCACATAACATGTGTTAAACTTTTTTAAGGGCATGGAATTTTGAAAAGAAATATTTTGAAATTCGATACCCTTAAAAACAATGGAACACATTCTGATTTTACATTTAATAATTTTCAAATCAAAATATATCATAAAGGCTATTGCACTTAAATTAATGAAAAACAAAAGATGCATAGAAAAATGCAGTTAGAAATGAGACAGTCCGACCTACAGGAAGATGCCCCCCCCCCCCTTCTGCCTATCTTAATTTCGCACTATGAGCTATATAAAAATCCGTATATTGGAAATATGGACAAAAATATTTAAACTTCATAGACATAAGACGTCAATATTTTGTATACATGACGATGATTATGATTCTATGCAGTTCTGTTATATTATAGCACAATATACAAGTAAAAATAGCAATGTCTTGATTACCAGGATTACAATCAAGTAAAGACATTAAATGAATTTGTACATTTGAGATCGAAGATATCAACATTCAAACATGGCATTCAATACAAAACAGTGCGGTGATTTATCAAATTGCTCTTAAAGTTACGCACGACTTTAAGAAAGACTGGAGTATGTTAACGTGTCAAATACGCATAAGATTATCAATTATTCAGCACAAGAAGTAATGTCAGTCGTAAATTCGTTCGTAAAGTCGTTCGTAATTTGCTGAAACACCGTCCAGGACAGTGATAATTAAAGTTTTATTGTTGCAGTTGGAGAGCAGGGTGGTGTTAATATACAAATGAAAATTGAATAAAGTGTACCACTGCCACTACATTTATGCAGAGTGTGCCTTGTGTGTCATACATTATGCCTCAAGCCTCAAACGTTGATTTCGATGTCTAATATGTTCACAGCTTAGCTCATGTACGTCGTCAACCATTTAAAGACTGGGTCTGCCAAAGGGAAATTTTGCTTTAACTGATAGCAGAAACATCAGACGAACAGATGAATAAGATTGAGATAATCCGATAAGAAATAGTTATGAATATGTTAATGATAATGATTGAACGGTGTTTCACATGAATTACTGCATGGCATTTGTGATAACACGTGACCTTGGGTCAAATGTCATGCACTTCCCGTTAGTAAACTTATAATAATTTATTCATCCATGAATGCGTTTTTTTATCCTTAAAAGGGTTGATTCAATACATATATGTATATGTACCCGTGTATAAATCGACGAAAGAAATGTTACTTTTAAAACAATAATGAATGATAAACTACTCGTCAAGAAGTGCATACATGATATCACGCGACCCGTCGGTGATAATTGGCATGATAAACAACTGTTGCGTTATATAGTTAAACAAACTGTTCCAGTATGACACTCTGATTGCATATTGGCATTTTTTTCTATTACTCAATGAGGTTCCAATTCAACAGGAATGTCCTCCTTCATGAGGTTGTTCATACACATACAAATGCAAGAAAGACTGGTCAACTTTTGCTCGAGTGCAAACACATCGGACGGACTATTTTTTAATCCAAGTCTCTTCAGTTTTACGTAGAGTCGGGCGTAGATCTTCTAACAGCTTCATGAAGCACAGACTAGGAAAGAGTGCATCATATATTAGATGCCTTCCTGCTTTGAGAGGTCTTCAAGGACCCCGGAACATAAAAGGAATACAGTCAAATTTGCAATCAATCGCACACTTTTGTACATGATTTGCCTTAGACTTACGACTGATATTAATCGTACGATCGATTGGGAAGCTTTTTGCTACGGGACCCTGGTTAGGGTTCTACGTGACGACCTTCTAGGACAAAACTATTGGTCTGAATTCACAGAGACAAGGACATCAATTAATTCTGAAAATCTGGTTGAACATCAATTCAATGCTCCTCTGTGATGGAATTCAAATTGGGACCAGCTTGCGATTGTGATGTTCGCACATTTCAATTCATGACAAACGGATCTACTGTATTGTCCCATGGCATACTTAACCTATTTACAACTGAATTATGTTATTCCCATAGACTTTGAACATGAATGTACCAGTTCCAGTAAATAATGGATTAATTGTACAAAAGTGTTTCAAATTCTGTTTAAGGTAGTTTATTTGCGACTATTGCCCAAACGCAGTACATGTATCATGATGGGGTCATATTAATTCTTATCGTTTTTCTTAAACACTTCTGAATTGTAATATTCAGCTCAACATATTTCTCATAAAATACACGATTATTTTGAAACGTTTTGGCCTGAAATAAAAATACATAGTGTAGGCTTAAAGTAATATAAGGGGAACAATGAAATCATTACAAAATACGGAGATATCGCGATATCAAACTTTGAACGGAACGATCGCATCGGTCAATACAGTGAGATGGCGAGAGTTTTTAACAAATCGTGTCATGTTAATTCGTAACTTTGGTTCGCAATAGATTTATTCAATTTTTCAATTCCATCAAAGATCCAAGATCTTCAGCACTTTCACGCCAACATATTAAGGAATAGAATGGTATAACCATTTAATTAAAATGTTGATAATTTTTTTCTTCGAAAATTAGAAGCATCCAGATCAGTGTCACAAGACCCGTGTTTTTCAGCAAACGGAAGAATATCTGAATATATTTCGGTAATATTTCCATTATTTCTGGCTCGCTCCTTACGAAATTTACAAATTTGGGGAAATACATGTCCCTCTGCACAATGATGATGATATGTTATTAATATCTTATTATTTTAGGGGATGATTAACATGATATACGAATTAATATGATTCTTAAATTAACATTACAGCATCATAGGAAACTTGAATCCTGGCCTTGGGAACGTTTACGCGCAAAATAAAAAAGACAAATGTATTAGATCAATTTTGTGTGTACGCACTAGATCAAGCCGATTGACGCTTAAATTTTCTCATGCCAGGGTCATAGGGAATGTTGTTCAAAAGTTGCCATTGATTGAAAGTTGCGGTTGATAAAAAAGCGCCAATCAAAATCACTATTTCATGCGCGTTGCAATTTGTAACGGACTTGCAATTGATTTTCAACCAATTGCAACTTTTGAACATCACTATGAATTAAAATAAACCACCTGTGTGAAAATGCGAGAATCGTATGTGTAGGTGTGTGTGTGTGTGTGTGTGTGTGTGTGTGTGGAGGGGGGTCAGATCAAGGGGATGTCAAATGTAAGGGGAGGAAAGGCGCAATGNTTTATTCAATTTTTCAATTCCATCAAAGATCCAAGATCTTCAGCACTTTCACGCCAACATATTAAGGAATAGAATGGTATAACCATTTAATTAACATTTTGATAATTTTTTTTTCGAAAATTAGAAGCATCCAGATCAGTGTCACAAGGTCGAGCCCCTCTCCCGGAGTCTTAAAATCCTGGTTGATATCCGACAACAGCTTACAATGACAGAGCACCCCGACAAGCAGTTTTTTCTATTGTCTAGTGGAAACAGATTGGTCGTCTGCTGTGAATGTCTCCGATACGTTTCTCCGTCTCAATAGGACAATCATCATCAGCGTGAGAACGCACGACACTGATGACATCACTCCAAGAAATAGGAACAGAGATTCGGTACTTCCGGTCTGGTCTTTGACGAAACCTGGTGGAGAAAATGGTATTGAATTGTAAATATTATGGGGTCAACGAGAAATTCAGAATCAAGATTACTATTTTCCTCATTTTCCTATTTTCCGTCATCCGAACGAGGGATTTGTAAGACCTTATCGGCAAACTGAATTGTCCAGTGAATTGTTCGCCCAGAAACAAAAAGGCTATTACGAAATACGAGCTTTTACGGTTACCAAAATCAGGGGGCAACGCTATTACACGCGCACAGTGCTTATAAGTTATACTGCACGAGATCACTTCAGTAAATACTAGCTTTTTACCTGGACGTTCCTATTGGATATGAAGAACCTTGAAGGTACGTACGTGTGGAAATAGAGTGTTTACTGGTATTCAATACTGCGGCACTAGATGTGCGAAATATATTGCGTTTCATTGATGACGCGATCTACATGAAAAATAACATATTGTACGAATGCACTATGGTTTGTTACACATGTAACGTCATTTAATACATTGACAACGTCTTTTGATTTATCTAATTACTATATATTTGATATAATTAACACTATTGACAGAATTAATGCCTTGAAATAATATCATACGACCTTATAGATGTCTCCATCATAAGATCCATGTCTGACAGTAAGTCATTCGAAAGGTGTGACAGATGCAAACCTCATTTCCCAGTAAAATTCGTGCAAGCAAAATTACCGTGTACAAAATTAATATAAACACCCCACCTTCTGCTCCTCCTTTTGTTAAGACGTTCTGCGGGCCCTTTTAAACATTTAACATGTGAGGATTATGAAAAATCTAGTTAATACTTTTTACATTAAATTACTTTTTGTATTCAGCATAAAACATAGTTCATAAAATGAGCTTTATATCATGCTATTTTTTCTTCCTTCATTAGATCCATTTGAATGGCTAATTGTATCTCAAACGGATATGATGTGACCCTCAATTTATTTCATGTCGTCCTATGTTAACAAATCACCAGCTTGCTCGTGTTTAACTTTTTCATTTGAAGGTATAGCACTCAGAACTCATAAAAAATACATTTTAATGTGTCGTCATTCGTGGATATCGAAAAATTTCGTAGGCCCTAACATGCCGAAAGTGACAACGAAAATAAAGCTTAGAATGACGGCAGTTATTGCGGCGGAACAATCTCCTCATATGGTGTCACCTTAGTGCCTCCATGAAATTTAAACATGGCAAAATAAAAACAAATATCCAAGGGTGCCCAAAGTGGCACCCACCGGATATTTGTCTATTACCTGCTAGACAGCCATATTCACCAATAAACCAGCGTTATCATAATTTGTCACAGACATTGGAAAAAATAAGATATGTCGTATACTACTAATTCTTATAGCTTATTTTGTTCATGTTCCAATAAGCTAAGAACCTTACCGTTGATGTATCCAGATAAGACGTAGCATAGCCCGATGGAAAAATAAAGAATGCTACTAGCGTCTTCGAAATTCTTTCCGTCCACCACCTCGGTGATGACCGCCTCGATAGTAACATTGAAACCGAACAGCCCGAAGCCTATGAGGTAGGACATCGCTAGCAGATAGGCAAATGAGGAGTTCAGTATCTGCAGAAAGAATATCAGCGTCGGCAGAGCCTGGTTGAAGAGTAGGTACTGGGGACTCCACTCGGGGTGATAACGGAGGCCTATTGACATCACGATGGAGGAAGTTACTTCACCGAAGGCTCCGGTTGTTGCTAGGTAGGTTCCTCGGGCAATGTTTATGCCGTGCTCGACAGCGTAGAGAACGACGAAGAGAACCCAACCGCCGGTGACGAGGAATGTCAGGAATGTTGTTGGAAGGAAGATGGTTGAGAAGATGGGTTCGTTGAGTAGTACATTGGAAAAGAGGAATGAGGGGCAGTAAGACAATATTGATTCCTTTTCCGTGTCCTCTGCGTAGGCCTTAGGGTGTTTGGGGATAAATTCAGCGCCACCCTTTAGTCGTGACTGCACAGCGCCCTCTAGTGTGCACTGATATTCTTTGTCTGATGAGTCACCATTGGGCAAGTCATCTGCCTCCAACAAGTCGTCAGTCTCGGAGAGCAAATCATCTTCACAAAGGTGCTGACGGGTACTGATCGCCGACGTATTCCTTGAAGAAGAACTTTCAATAAAGCTTGCCTGGGATCTTGCGGATAATTAATGCTTTGCAATGATTGTACCCGCATTCCTCGAGGAAGAATCCTCAATTAAACCTGTCTGAGAGTTCGCTGATAATGACTGATGGTTAGTGATCATCGGCGAATATCTCGAAGAACCCTCAATGAGGCATGTCTGGGAGGTTGCGAATGATGAATGCTTGGCAGTGATCGTCGCCAAATTCCTCGGAAAAGAACTTTCAATAACTTTTGTCTGGGAGCTTGCGGATAATGACTGCGTTTGTTGACGTTGATCACCATCTTGCTTTTTTAAAGCAGATCTTTATTCTACCCTCTCCATTCTGTTATTTCTTTTTCTGCTGTGTAAGCGCATAGGCACATGCTATGGCTATGTGTTATACGCTATAAAAAAACTGAATATTATTATTAGTATTATCATGTGTAGAGAACAAAAGGCCATCACGCTCAAAATGTCCCTCTTCCTTTTGAACAGTACATTCTGAAGCAGACTGTGGGTCCCTGAAAACAAGTCCGATTGGAAGCATGTTAAGGACCAAGGCACCTACTACCATCAAAGTCCCGCTTAAGCCGTAGCCTTCCACTAGCTTCTCAGTAATTGGTGGAAGGATGACGGCCCCGATGGGGATACCTAGGACGGAGAGGGAGCTAGCAAACGGGAAATCCTCTTTGTAGTATTTATGAAGGAGGATGATACCATAGAGGTTGATGACGGAGCAGCAAAATCCTGAAAGGAAATGTTTGATGTCTGTTAGACATATGCGTGTACACATGTGATATTCGTTTAGAGGGGAACTATTCCGAGAAAAATGATGCGCTGTCAATACTTGAGGAAAATTAAGATAACAAAATTTGATCAAATTTGGATTATTCGTTCAAAATTTTTTATTGTTCTGAGCTTTCATATTCACCTGTGATGGGTAACCTTAGGGCCTGGAACATAAAGGGATACGATTAAAAATAGAATCAGACAATCAACTTTTTGACGATGATGATATGATGATGATGAATGATGATGATGATGATGATGAATGATGATGAAGATGATGATGATAATGATGAAGATGATGATGAAGATGGTTCAGTAGTAAACACGATACATGTACACCAGTCTGTTTGTATTTCCGTGAAATATGGAGGGCCGTGAACAATTTATCTTTACGCCGTGTATTGAATTGATCGATTTGAATAGCATTACAAAGGTCCATTGAATTGGTGTTCGACTTATTTATACGGAGATGGTTTATATCGCGTTAGTAGTAAACATGATAAGCATAATCATCAGTATTACTACCGCCATCATAAACTTGAAATCATCATCATCTTCATCGCCAACATCAATTCTAGCATAATTATGATCACGACATGCATTATCATCATCATAATCATTATCTTCATCATTATCTTCATCATCACCACCATAATTGATAAATCTCCAATATCCTCATAATCATCTCCCTCAATATCATCATCATCATTATCATCATCATCATCATCACCACCATCATCATCATCATCATCATTATTCTACTCCTTCTCATCCTCCTCATCATCATCATTACCATCTCCATCATCATCAGCATTAACATCGCCACCACTACCACCATCATCATTATCATCACCACCACAATCATCATAATCACTACAATTAATAAAGTTATGGATCGATCTTATCTATTTATCGTCGTTATCATCATCATCATCATCATTATCATCATCATCATCATCATCATCACCATCATAATCAGCAGCAGCACAATCATCATTATCATCATCATCATCATCATCACCATCATAGTCAGCAGCAGCACAATCATCATTATCATCATCATCATCGTATATAGCTATCCCGCTCGTCGTCATTAGGTTACCATACCAATACAAATGAGACTCTGTTAAGATCCTTTTTTACCGTGTTGAAATTAATTTTGTGAATACATCTTATCTATTTATCATCGTCATCATCACAATCATCATCATCTTCATCACCACGACCATCACCACCATCATCACCATCATAATCATCGTCATCATCATCATCATCACCACCACCAACAACAACACTACCAACACCATAAACCATAAAACACCATCACCACCATCAGTCAGGACCATTCGTGGAAATCCACCAATCGAGAAATTTATAGTGGATTTCCATGCATTTCCGCACGAGTTCGTTCATGAATATTAGGTAACACTTCGGTATGCGTGTTGTGTCTATGGGAAAAGTTTCTTGTTTTGACATTGGATCAAACAAAAACTATTTTCAGGCTAGATGATGTTAATATCTCTCATACCTGATAACAGATAACTAACGCATCTTTGTGATTTTTTTCTAAAATAATCTAGCTTGAATCTTGAGAGCTTTTCGTGCAAGAATAACGGCCAAACTCTTCGTTGTTCTTGATATTTGAAATACCAGCGGTGGCCGCCCGTGTGGAAGAGAGAGGGAGAGAGAGAGTTTTGACGTGCTCTATTTATAGAACCACAGTCCAACTGGAGGAGGAACATTGCATAATCTCACATACGGATAGTCTGAGAAGCAATACCAGGTTTACATGTTCAATGTTTTCTCTTATCATAAGTCTGTTTTTAATTCAGATTGTCTGATCAACCATAGTTTGAATTTCTATCCGTTTTTCATCCAATGACGTATTGTTGTGCCTACTGTGCCTCGGCAAAGTCAGTGAGGTCAAGGAAATATAATAATGAAAAAATAACGCCTAATAAACAGACTATACTATAACTCACAGGGAGAGAGAAGGAGAGAGAGAGAGAGAGAGAGAGCGAGAGAGAAAATCGGGGAGTATAGACTGTGCAACCATGTAAACGATCACCTTGCGTAATCTGCTCTCCCCATGGCCCTCGACCTCTACCGTTGAATTGGAGAAATGCATGGAAATCCACCAATTTTGAATTGGTGGATTTCCGCGAATGGTCCTGACTGACCATCATCATTAAGCTACCATCCTAACATGCCCAATGCAAATCAGACTCTGTGTAGGTTTCTATTTACCTTTTTCAATTTATTTTTATGTATCGCTCTTATCTATTTGTTATAGTTATCATGACCATCAAAATCATCATATCCATCAAAATCATCATCGTCATTAGGCTCTTTATCATCACTACACTTATCATCGTCATCTGCTTCATTATCATCATCATCATCATCATCATCACTTGGCTACTATTTTTTTTTACGTTTTAAAACTAACTTTATGATTCGATCTTATGTATTCACCATCGTTATCATCATCATCATTTATAACCTTATTGCTAGGGCACTCCGGTGGTCTGGTGGTTATGACACTGGTTTAATCATCCAGAGGTCGTGTGTTCGAGTCCCACCCAGTACAGCCTCCGGGTAACTTTACACAACAGTATAGCGTGTGCATCCCTTTATAGGCCGTTGGAGACAATAGGGAATAAATTATATCTATCATTACGTCACCCAGCGAAATTAATCACAAACCTTTCATCATCATCATTACCATCTCCATCAAATCATCATAATAATCCCCATCATTATCACCATCTTCATCCTCATTATCCTCTTCATCATCACTTCAATCATCATCAACAGTTTGAGAAAAATTGAAGAGGTAAAGAGAAAATGATGAATTTTGAATAATTTAAAAAGTGATGAAAACAATGCCAAAATCACTAGAGAAATTTACAAATTTGGTGACATTAGGGATGAGATATAGCTCGTTCACCATTTATTATTTATCTATGGATGAGAATAAATACCTATATTAAACAAAAAGCAAAAACTCAGAATGTTCAGATTTTAAAAGAAATTTAACAAAATAAACATTTTAATATTTCCATATTTTTTGTATATATTTCATATACCGAAACAATTGATTTTCATAATATGTCATCATTTTAATGAATAGATTATCATAAATATAAAGGCATATATTTACAATTTTCTTATATGAACATGATAATATGGAATAGCTGGTAATAAAAGGTGTCACAAAAGTTGCCAATTGGTCTATAATGATGTTTATTATTTTCATAATTTTATTATATAAAAATCAGATTTTTCACAATACTTGTTCATTTCTCCTCAAACTTTTTTGTTTTATTTATCTAATTCATGTTCTAATGTTGAAAAATAAGCATTTTGACTGATCTTCCAGTTCAGTTTTTATCCAATAGGTTTATGATTTGCCCCATCCAATTTTTTGAGGATTTTAACGTTTCACGGCTTGAAACTGAGGTATTTTCGACATAATAACGAGCAAATATTCGACCTGAACATCTATTGCCATTAATATGATAATTTCTAGCAAAAATATAGTTTTTCCATGACATATCAACCCACCAAACCCTTCAAAAGGGCTCCACACAAGCATCCAAGTGAACAAAACATAAAAAAAAACATGTGGGGATAGCTCGGAAACTTGACCTGATTGAGCAAAACCAATGTGATTTTTGGATTCAGCGCCTCAGATTCACCAAAAATCAGCTGAAATATCACAGACAACAAATTTGCTGTTGACCAGTGTTATCATCACCACCATCCTCATTATCATCATCAAACTACCACCCAAATTTCTAATCAGATTCTGTACAAGTATCTTTTTACCGTTTTAGAATTAACGTTATGTATCGACCTTGTGACGATGATAATCATCATCTCCATTAAAATTATCGCCATCATCATCAACATCGTCATCCTCTATATCCTCTTTACCATCACTACAATCATCATCATCATCATCATCATCATTATTGTTACTAGGCTACCATCCCAATTCAAATCTAGCTCCGTTAAGTTTCCTTTTACTGTTTTTAAATTAAACTTTATGGTTCGACCTTATCTATGTATCATCGTTATCATTCTCATCATTATATATACCATCATCATTGTCATCATCATCATTATCATAATGATGATGATCATCATCATCATCACCACCACCCCCATCATCATCACCACCACCACCCCCATCATCATCATCACCACCCCATCATCATCATCATCACCACCCCATCATCATCACTATCACCACCATCATCACCATCATCATTAGGCTACCATCCCTTTGCAAATCAGACTCTGTTTAACCCTAAAAAGACCGGGGGCCTTTTATGCCCCCTAGACGTTTCGCGCAATAACTCAGAAACGCGAAATCATTTAACCGATTATTTTTAAGACAATATGATTTAACTCACTGCACAACTTTTGAGTTCAAGTTTAGCGCTTCCTGGTTTACGGAAGTTGCGCTACGCGTATTTGAAGAAAAAAAAGTTGTCAACCCCAAAATCGCATGAAAACGTGATTTTGTGTACAAATTCAATGCAAATTCAGTTTGTTAGAACTCACAAAAGTACACTCTTAATACAAGCCATTCAAATAATTAACTGGTATTCCCAGTCCAGTAAAATTGACTTGAAAGTCAGTCAATATCCAGTTACTTCGCCTCCTTTTACCATAATTTCTGTTATCGATACATAACTAGTGTAATAGTTACGTTTGCGGGGGTTATTGACCGGCATTCCTTTGCTCGCGCATCGCGCGCGATGATCAATATGCATACATATATATCAGCTGTATATGGGCATCCGTTCGAGTTTGAGTACGTACGTGAACGCGATAAAGGAGTCCAGGAAGTTTAATTACCATCGATGATTTAGTGAGGCAAAGACTGCTGGAATCGGGGATGGAGGAGTTGATAGACATTTTCAAAAGTAAGTTGAATGAAGCTGCATTTGGTACCGAGTAGCGCAGTTTTGCATGTGGTAGGAACCGACACAAGTGACCATGAATCAAAATGATGACGTAACATGTCACTGACTGTATTGATGGGGACTTAACTGGTTACTACTAGTTTACCTATGCCTAAGTATAATTTAAACGAAAGAAACGGTCATTTGAAGGGATGGGGAGAGTCAAATGCCATTGTCTCGTAAATACTTTGACAAAAACCCACACATTAAAAAAAGGAGTATGCAAGTGAGGAGATATTGAAGAAACCCCAACAACTTGTTGATTAATTATCATAACGGCTAAAGCACACTTTTTATATCCAGATTTAAATCTGGTTATTG
>BQKZ01005859.1:25938-38321 GCA_036244855.1 Temnopleurus reevesii | reverse complement strand
CGTATGCGGGATTTTTATGCTTTGACCAGAATTTAACTAGGGGGTTTTTGTTCTTATGAATAAAACTTCATCTCTACCTTACTCCGGTGACTACCGCCTAGCCTCCTTGTGTGTCGTTGGTCGTCGCGAAAGAGAAATCTACCTCATAACGAGAATTTCTAAAAATTAAAGTCTGTCTCACATTGTTAAATTGGGGCTTATAAAATTAGAACTTATAACCAATCAATTAAGCAAAAAGATTGGTCATGATAGGCGCATTTATTCCAATAATTATTGTTTTATATGAGGCCACAAATTAATGGACCGTGTGTTCAAAGTTCAAAACGGCCGTTGAATGTCCGTTGACCCAAGCACGAGTTTCTCTGTTGGTGCGTTTTCCGCATATGCTCTGTGTATGCGGCAGTGTATTCAAGTTCCCGCTAAACATGCACTGAAAGTGTGGAATTGTGGCATCTTACACTCTGTTTCAGTGTAGTTGACAATGTGGTTGACAATGTTGTTGACAGTGTGGTTCACAGTGTGTTCTAGCGTGGTTTACGAAGTTGTACACAGTGTGATTTTACAGTGTGTTTCACAGTGTGTTTCACAGTGTGTTTTAGCCTGATCCACAAAGTTGTTCATGGTTTGCATTGTGATCACAGTGTGATACACAGTGTGGTTCACAGTGTGATCACAGTGTGGTTCGTATTGTGGTCACTATGTGAACCACAGTGACAAAACGCCAAAATTTAACACTGAGGGGTTTGAAACACACTGTGTTTCACACTGTGAATGAGCGTTTTTTCAGTAGGGACACCCTCCCTCGGTCGTTTCCTTTGTTCCCTTGCCTTGGGTGCCCCTGCTTAGCACTTTAGATCTGTTTTATAAGTTGGTTCTCATTCTAGGTAACCCTGGTTAAGAATGATTTTGATCAGAAGACCTACATTTCATGATATGTGCTTCAAAGTTCTTCGTACCGTGGCAGGGGATAGCATCAAAGAACATCAATAAACACGCCATACAATACATATACACTTTAAGAGAGCAAAAGACTTAAGAGATTAGCATTCAATAAAAATCAAGTACAAATACAAGTAAATTTAGTTAGAACAAGAAAATGAATATCCATCTTCCAAAATGCTTCTCTTTTTAAATGTGCAAAATCTCTCAGTAAGTTGCCCGATTTCCAAGAGATTTGTTCTTGTAGAATCGCGAAAACAAAAAGCATGTTGGACCACGTGTCCTTTTTCGAAAGAATTAAGTATTAAAAAAAAGAATATTGATAAGCTTCAATAAGTCTAGGGCCATTGACAGATGACCGTTTTGTCCGTTGGGGCAGAGCTAATACAGCGTTCTGTCAAAGGTTTCGATCTCGCGGGAAAATTAGAATCAGATCAAATGGCACAAGCGAAAAAAAAATGTTTTCTCAAGTTTGCATTTTTACTCCTTTTCAATGAAGGTATTAAGCTCGACCATTTACATAAGGTAGAATTATGCAGAAGCTATATTTAATCCGATATTTTACGATGATAGTTTACTCAATGTGGTATAGGTTGTTTAAAGCTCAAAATATTAATTTTAGGTGATGCAGATTAGGAATTGAATTTGCCAATCTGATGATCATGAATACTTACGGCCATTGCATCCAAATTTTGGAGAAAATCCTGATAAAAGAAGCAGCAAGATGGACAACACTTTTCTCATTCTGATGACAAAATGTATCCAACCTTACACCAAAGCTGCAAAAATTCAAAATTTATCAAAACTCTGTTCCCTCTTCCAACTTCGAAATAGAAAATGACGCTGTGTGTTATGTCAGTGGTCGTTTTTATTCTTTTTAACCTACCCGTATGCAGCGATAAAATTTCGCTTGAAAAATTGTAATAAATCTCGATGGCATTTTTATTTTCAATGATTAATAACCCAAAAGTAATATATATCCAGCAAAATTTTCAAAGAATGAAAAAAAAACAGCTGATACTGCTCAAAAAGAGGAGAAAGGAAAGTCATTGCCTTGGGTATATGTATTACAGTTATTACTAAAAACAACATGGTAGTACAATAATTGAAGAATGTCATCTTCCTGAGTTGTTAATGATTGGAAGGTCTGTTAAAGTCTTTATAATGTTATCGTGGATAACTTAGATGCAAGTCTGGATTTAATATCGTTGAAAAGGTATATTACTGAAGCAAGAAAATAACCAAACACAATCCTCGCTTAAATGGAAATCCATTGTTTACGTTGAGCGTAAAATTATTATTTTTTAGTCCTTTTTGAGACAAGTAGGCTATATTTACCTAAATTTCTAGATAATAAACGATGATCAATTGTTAAATGCATGAAACAATGAACTGTTCAATGTACCGGTGTAATAATGTTGTTAGGTTATTGCAGGATCCGCTGGGAGAACTTTTAGTAAGAACTGCATCGGCTAGCCTCAGTAAGTAAGTAAGACCCTGTTCAGAGTTAAACCACTTTATGTTAAAACTGGTTTCAATTAAAAATAACATTCATTTATTTTCCTTCAACAGCAAAAATTAAATCAATAATGTACAGTCTAGCAATTTACTCTTGAAATCAAATGATAGAGTAATTATAACATAAATTATTGAGGTTAACAGAGTGAAGGAAAAGGGCGCAGATCCACAAGCAGATCTAATAATACAACAAATACAACAAAGGGAATATAATACATACAATACATACTCTATAGAATAAGAACAGCAAAAAGGGAGTATAGGACAGAAGGAACGAAGGCTGCAACAGTCTATTAGATAATTTGTAAAGAAACAAGATATATACTATAAAATCGTTCTTTGAGAAATACATCTTTTTCATAATATAATGAAAGGCATGGGTTCAATCACTTTATATCATTAAACAAAACACCATTAAACAAAACAATGCAGGTCTGAACGGACAAGAGTCATATTGCGTGAAGTAGCCTTGCCGTGGACATGAAATCCAGTTCATAGGTTTATAGTCTAAACGGGACACAACTGGTTGCCTAACCGACTTGTGAAACTATTCTAGTGGAAGTCACTTTCTCATTTAAGAAAACTTGAGGTTTCAACAACATCGGCAGTCCTCTAGTCCTCTTAGACCCCCCCCCCGTTAACCCTAGAAAGCCCAAGGGGGGGGGGCACAACGCCCCCTACGACATAATCTTAAACCACTCCTACATCTTCGGTCCGATTACGATCAAATTTGGTGACTTTTTCTAAAATATTGTTGCGGACATTATGATACCATTCTTATTATAATAATAATATTACACGGCTTTTATATAGCGCTTATAAACTCTTCATTCGAATTCTCTAAGCGCTCTACAATTGCAGCATTATTACCTGTAGTTCATGTTGCCACGAGAACCATAAAACAAAAAGCGTGCTTGTCTGTTTTTCGAATGATTTCAGTTTCTGGCTCCATATTGGCTGAAAATCCTTTAAAATCGTCACAATTTATGTTTTTTAATTTAATTTTGCTCTCTCCTGTGCATCTTGAACAAAAACACGGTTTCCAATAATCTATTTTGTTTTTCTTTGTTTTAGTCACTTTTTCATGCATATTCAACAAAATATTAAGAAATGCTTTTTCGAACTTAATGCAAATAAAATTTTCAGAAAGCCCTAAACACATTTTGGTGAAGAATGGAATCGAAAAAGTGCAAAATGTAAGGAATATCATGAAATAAAAAAAATGTCGCCCTCGGTCATCAATATTGTGATAAATGTGACATGATGCATTTATTGTCATATTTTGGCCTTTATATGCATCTAATGTGTTCAATAAAGTCATGGAATGTGTTCTTAAGGTATTTAGGGGGAATAAAACCATATTTTCGTCACATTCCAGTTGATAATATTTCTTTTATATGTGAAAAATGACAAAATTCACCTATTTTTTATATTATGTTTTTGAATTTGTTTATACAAGAGGTAAAATTTAGATTAACCCTAACAAGATCAAGCTATTTTGATGTATCGGTGGTCCAAGGGGGAGGGGGCAGCCCCCCCCCCCCCCCCCCGAACTTCCACATAATTTGGTGGATCGGGCTAAAAATTAGCCTTTAAACACGGCCACATCGACGCGTTTGCATTTTGACCTTTTCATCTGACACCAAGTGACTGATACAGAAGACTAATTGTGAAATACGACGACAATTCGCGTCCCTTCGCGCGTTCACCCGGAATTACAATCATTCTACAGTGTGTCTCAATAAAAACGTAACACTTTTGAAATGGTTGGCAAATTGAGCATATATAGTTTTATGAAGAAATGTTGATATGTATAGAAAGCTGAAGGATCGACCTTTCATATGAGATGAAAAATTGGAAAAAAGAATCATGCTTCGATGAACAGTGTTCACTTAAGTTAGAGGTATGAAAATGTGCCTGCGCAGGATTTTTCCTTTCAATTTTGGAGAGGTAAGCTACTTGTAGCTTAGCTTACAATAAGGTCGATATGAGATATTCAGGATCGATGAAACAACAGGGTATTTTAAATACCGTGAATGCCATTCCTTTTTCTCTGATATTTATCAATCCCGAAACATCACCGCCCATTCCCCACCCACATACAAACGCACACACAAGCGCACACACACATTTCTACTCCCATCTTATTGTACCGGGTATAACAAAAAAGTCTTTTTAATGTTTAAAGATTTCATGTTTCTTTTATTTTTTCTTATTTACAACTGCTTTGTTCATCTTGAAATAAGGATCTGACAAAAGTAATCAGTCCATAGTCCACATGGTTATTTTTTTTTCTTGCCTGAATATCACGGCTTTTAAAGTATCGATTGAGTAAGGGTGCCGGTAAAATTAAGTCTTTCACATTATTGATTTCAGCATGTCAGCTCTCCTGACCTGACTGTTGCTCTGTCCTGACGAATTAAGGACATCAATCTCGTGTCGGGAGGTGTGGTGTAGACCTTAATCTTGAGCCATCCCCCGAAGAAGAAGTCGAGAGGCATCATATCAGGTGAACGTGGAAGCCATTCAACTTCATATGATCACTGAAGAGCTGGGTGAGGTGTTCTGCAGCAATGGCAAAGTGCCCCATCTTGCAACCACCATACACGTCGGAACCGTCCATTCCTGCCATGGTGATACCTTGCAACTCTATCAAGGGCAGGGATAACATGTCCATCGATTATCGGGACGATTATTTTTGTCAGGTCTTTCATTTTAAGATGAACAAAGCAGTTGTAAATGAGAAGAAAATAAAAACAACATGAACATCTTACATAAAAAGATTTAACTTTTTTACAATACGATGTGAGTGGAAGTGTGTGCGGGTGTGTGTGTTTGTGGGGGCGGTGGTTTTTCGGAATTGATAAATAACAGAGCAAAAGGAATGGTATTCAATCTAATCAAAATACCCTGTTGTTCCATCGATCCTAAATATCTCAGATAAATCTTTTTGTAAGCTATAAGTAGCTTACTTGTCCAAAATTGTAAGGAAAATCCTGCGCAGGCACATTTTCATACATCTAACTTAAGTGAACACTGTTCATCGAAGCATGATTCTTTTTTTCCAATTTTCATATCATTAGAAAGGTCAATCCTTCAGCTTTCTATACATATCAACATTTCTTCATAAAACTATATATGCTCAATTTGCCAACCATTTCAAAAGTGTTACGTTTTTATTGAGACACACTGTAGTCTTGTTTCGGACAAGCTCGCGATTGCGTCGCTCGTACTGTAAGTCTCGTCTCAGCCACAGTTATTGATACAACCAGGTCGCGAGAGGCATTGTCAAAATGCTAGCTAAATTTTGGCACGAGTGGAAAAACTGAAATTATTGGGAAAATGAACAAACATGCATTTTGTTTTATGGTTGCCATGGCAACATGAACTGCGCGATACTAATGAAAAATGATATCATAATGTTCGCAACAACACGTTAGCAAAAGTCACCAAATTTAAGCGTAATCGGACCGAAAATATAGGAGTGGTTAACGATTATGTGTTTTTTAGGGTTAGCAACATGCTACAAAATATTATGAACAAGGGTATATCTTGATGATTCTACACTGCTATTTTTATTTGAGCCAACATAATATTTGTATCATACAAAAGCAGAGAATATCTTGTTTCTGAATATGCCATTCAAAAGTTAAGACACCCTGTAAAAGAGTCAGCATCCAAAAAGTTATAGCCAAGGTACATTTTCAAGCTCGGACAAAGATGATGCTGTAATCTGATCGGTCAAAGAGCTACACACCTACGCTTTCCCAGCTGTTTTCACGCTGTGACTTCTCCAAGGTCACACTCCCCATGTGGTAATCCCTTCAAATCACCCACCCATGGATGTTTTGCTTCCTTATTCCACCAATCAGGACACTGGGTTTCATGAAAAAAAAAATTAAAAATATTTACATGAATTTGGTTGAGAAATGATGGATGCTGACCCTTCTACAAGGTACATGTATATCATAGGAGTAAACTGTACATTCCTAGCTTTATTATGACATCAATTTTAATTTGGCTCAAAAACAATAAGCAAAAGTTCGCAGAGGAAGAACTTCTACTTCAATGAACCATTTCAAGCCTATATAGTTTACATATTAATCACATTATCGTGGTACAAAGACTGGACCAATTGTAAAGTGCGGCATATACTCTATCAACTGGAGAAATCGGTCTTTATTCTACTCAGAGATAAAAAGGTTAAGAGAGGACCGAAAAGTCTCTTCTGTCACAAGAATTTGTAAGGAGCAGGGTTTAACAGCGCGGCCCGAAAAATAAATATCTCGAAATTAGCTCATTATAATACCCTCGTGCCCCATGACTGCCACCATCATCCTGGCAGGGATGGGGTGGTCATTTATCATAAAGTTTGCGGCATAAACAACATCCATGAAAGTTTTGTTTCGCCCCTTTGCAGCGAGGAACATCTTTTCATATTGCCAACTCTTTTGGATGGGAGCCTTTCCATCCCTCCCATATGGCGATTGCATATATGTTTTATTTTCCCATTAAAGTTACACACTCATCCCCAACAGTTTTAGTTGGGTACTTAAAAAATATTTGTTTTCGGCGAGGAAATGAATGGAGCGGATAATTACTTTTATCATTATCATCGTCATTGATTATTGTTATCACAATCATTATTATCATTATTATTGTTATTATTATCATTATTATTAGTATCATTATTATCATGACTACTACTTCTACTGTTTCTACTATTATCACATCTGTCTTGTTGATTGATGGATAATACACAATCTATTTTTTTGTTATCTACTGTTGCCTGTTGTAGGACATTTGCCATGTCTACGACTGCTCAAAGCGTTAATTATTACAACTTTTATCCATTATCGTATTGTAATGGACAATACAACAAGCTTATTTGCAATTATGATAAAATGCTGCTGTTGCCTGTTCTAGGGCTTTGGCCGAAATAATCATTTGGCGTATATTATGGTGTTACTAGCAGTGTATGTCCTAAATTATGCAAAGCCTACTAAAAGAGGATGCTTATTTTGACATTGATATATATTTATTCAGGATCATTAATTTCGCTAGCTAATAGTTGGATATTTAGCTAACACCCCCACCCGAAACGTAAACTAATATGGCAAGCACCCCCTCCCTCTCCACTCCTCCCATTATGAGAAAATATCGGCTTGGAATTGTCCATTGTTACATCAGTACTTTGAATGTTGTGAATTTACTGATATATGCATACATATATAATCTTTAAAAAAGATCAAATGTATTTGCGTCATATGATAATTAAATCAGGCATCATATTAACAAATGTTGAACCACAATCTGTTATTTATTGTGCCAGCAAAATAATGATGTACAGAACACTCGAAAAGGCGCAAACGTCGTGTTCAAGGGCTCCCGATGATTATTTACGACGTGTCTTTTTGAGGGTAAATTTTAATCAGAACCTTTTGAAGCCGCATGATTTGTCTCATTTCTCGCATTGAATTAATAGGTACCCTGGATTGATACTTGATAGAAATATAACGATACACAGCAACATCTACGAGATTGTTTGCATTTGCAATTATTGGGAATTTAATTTTTTTTTTAATAACCATGTCTACACTTATGACGAAACTGTGATGCTTTCATATTTAGATGTAATTAAGGAAACTTTAAGTTAGTTAAATTACGATAGAAGAAAAGAGCCCCTATCCCTGATGACCCGGCGATAACCTTACCCGTACAATAGTCGCTGGTATGACAAGCCATATTGATATATATTGTCATTTTGTGATATCACTAACTAAAATTTGTGATTTCACTAATTTGATCTAGTGATATCGCAAATTCAAATGAGTGACATCACAAAATGGAATTAGTGATATCACAAATACCCATTAGTATTTCACACAAATTCCTTTTTTTATATCAACATATGGAATTTATGATATGACTTATTCGAATTTATGATATCTCTAAATGAATTTGTGAAATCACTAGATCCATTTTTTATATCACTAATTCGAATAAGTGATATCACTTGAATGAAAAATAAAAACAATCCTAGTGTTCATGTTAAGAAATAAATCACTATGATTTCGAGAATTACTTTAAAGCTCAAATTTACTTGCCTGGTATTTGTAGCTTTATTTTAATGCTTGAATTCACTTGGTATTTGGATCTTTACTTAAGTTCTCGAATTCACTTGGTATTTAAGTCGTAGATTAGAGCAAAAATAAACAATGTGATAGATACATGAATCATATGTGGTCGAAAGTTTTACATTGCTGCAAAAAAAATGCAGCTCTAATTTTAGCGCGACTTTATTCGTGTGAATAGATCAGCAACATATCAAAAATAGAATTAAGGATACGTTGCCGATTTGTATGTAGCCATTCAATTTGTTCCATATATAATTAATCGTCTCTTTTGAAGTACGATTTTTTCTAATTTTATTACAAACATATTACACAATTCATTTTTAGTTTGCATTTGTAGGCTACCGTTAGAATTTAGCTTTGAGTTAAAAAGTAGACCAGAAATCAACGCTGATTGTGTAAAGATTGGCAAAATATCAGCAATTAGTTTCGTGATATGTTGCCGATTTTTTTTCGACACGTACTGTATTAAGGATCAAATGTGTGATCAGTCATTTGCATATTTCCTTCGCGATTTATGATCTTTTTGTGATTATTTTTTGGTTTGATTCAGATTTCCAACGCTGAAAAATTCCATATCTTAACTTTAGTGATATGAGTAATGACGAGGTACCAGACAGCGTGATTTTTTTTTGTTTTATATATTCATTTATTTTTCATTTATTTCATTTATTTATTTAATTGTTTATTTATTTAATTCATTTATTTGTTCATTAATACATGTGTATATATATATTTTTGTAGTTACGAGAAAATCCTCCTCTTGACTGCTACAGGGCATTGGCCGAAATAATCATTACAATATGTTGTTACTAGCAGTGTAGGTCCCAAATTATGCAAAGCCTACTCAAACAGGAAACTTATTTATGCCATTGATATCTATTATATGACAATTATTTAGTTTTGCTAGCTTATCGGTGGATGTTTGGCTACCCCCTCCTCCTCCTCAACACAACGCAAACTAGTTATGAAGTGTGCGTGATCACTGGTAAGCAAACCCCTCCCATTCCACTCCTCCCATTATGAGAAAATATCAGAATGGAATTGTCCATTGTTACATCAGTAGTTTGAATGTATTTACGTCATAT
The DNA here is from genome assembly GCA_036244855.1 of Temnopleurus reevesii. Taxonomy (NCBI): domain Eukaryota; kingdom Metazoa; phylum Echinodermata; class Echinoidea; order Temnopleuroida; family Temnopleuridae; genus Temnopleurus; species Temnopleurus reevesii. The sequence continues at coordinate 28,642 of BQKZ01005859.1, read as the reverse complement.
GGTAATTAAATCAGGCATCATATTAACAAATGTTGAACCATAAACTTATTGTGCCAGCAAAATAATGATGGACAGGACCCTTGAAAAGGCGCTAACCTCGTGTTTAAGGGCTCCCGACAATTATTTACGACATTTTCTTTTACTTCTGTATTTGAAAAAGTGTGTATTGTATATGGATTTATCTGCGTATAGATGTCTAATCGAAACCTTTTGAAGTCACGTGATTTGTCTCATTTCCTTGTATTGAAGTATCCTTGATGAAATAGAAATGTAAAAATACACAACATCTACCAAATAGTTCGCCTTTGCATTTATTGGGAATGTATTTTCTTTGAAAGATCCATGCCTACACTTATGACAAATCTTAAAGCTGAATTGATTACGATTATACTTATTATGATGTAAGAGGGAAAGTTCATAACAAAATGGAATCCATTTCCAAGATTAATATTGCAAAATAGTAATGTCGTGAAAATCAATTGGTACTCCATCCTCAGTCGTAGGTTTACTATAATTGGCCAATTCTTTATATTAAGTAGACAATATATTCAATTATGCTAGTCGTTGTAGTAGAAGTAGTAGTAGTAGTAGTATGTGGTGGTAGTAGTAGTTGATGTAGCTGTATAGAAGTCGTAGCAGTCGTAGTTGTAGTCGTAGTCGTAGTTGTAGTCGTAGCGAATCAGTAGTACTGATAGTAGTAGTAGCAGTAGTAGTAGTAGTGGTGGTAGCAGTAGTTGTAGTAGTAGTAGTAGTAGTAGTAGTAATAGTAGTAGTTAGAATGGAAGTAGTAATGGTAGCAGTAATTAAGTAGCGTAGAGGTAGTATTAGGCTAATAGAGGTCGTTGTCGTAGTACTCGTGATGGTAGTAATAGTAGCAGTTGTAGTAGTAGTGGTAGTCGTAGTCGCACGTAAATAGTAGTATGGTTATCAGTACTAGTAGTATGAATAGGAATATTAATAAGGCAAGTGGCAGTGGTAAGTCGTATAGTGTTAGTATTATACTAGCTGTGGTTGACATAGTAGTATTAGCAATAGTTGTTGTCGTAATAGTAGAAGTCGTAGTAGTGGTTGTATCAGTAGTTGCAGTAGTAGTTGCTCATCTCAATCGATTAGGTCATTTAAAACAGCTCTCAAAACTCACTTATTTAAACATAATATTTAATAGATTAGCTCACTTTACTTATCGCATGCGCAGTTAAATAGACTCCTATATAAATTGTTATAAATAGACAATCATTGCTATTATTATTATTATCATAATCATCATTTAGGATCGTAGTAGTGGGGTTTCAGTACAATTCATGTGAATAGCCGATGTAGTATGAGGAGGAGTAGTAATGAAAGTGGTGAGTAGTATAGTTGAAATAAAATCTAATCAAATCAAATCAAATTAACTCTAATTCCCTCGCGTGTAATAAAGTAAAAAGTAAACAAAATTAATAAAAAAAAAAGAGATACGTGCTAGGAACAATGACATTCACACTTGAAGTTTTAGTAAATCATTCTCATGAATTATGAAGATGGTTTTTCAGTTCATTCTCGCACTAGTCGGTCTGAAAATTAAACTACCTAAAATTTGCTTGCAAGCATGTTCATATATGAGGTATTGGGCAAGGGTGATAAAATGGCCCAAAATCATATTTGGACCAACTTTGGCCATCTCATGAAATTCATCCGAACTACCAATAGTTCTTCGTAATGCTCATATAAAATATATTACCAGAATATGTACTATTTAATTAACGTCATTATTTCTTTTGACTATTATGAATATTAATTATAACCAACAATGTGTCATATATTTACTAATTTTTCATTTATTTCATGAATTTATTTAATTGTTTATTTTGTTATTTATTTATTTGTTCATTAGTACATGTGTGTATATAAATATGTTTTTTTTTGTAGTTATGAGAAAATCCTCCTATTGACTGCTACAGGGCATTGGCCGAAATAATCATTACAATATCATGAATATGTTGTTACTAGCAGTGTAGGTCCCAAATTATGCAAAGCCTACTCAAACAGGAAACTTATTTATGCCATTGATATCTATCATATAAGAATTATTTAGTTTCGCTAGCTGATCGGTGGATGTTTAGCTACCCCTCTCCTCCTCCCCACAACGCTAAATAGTTATGAAGTGTGCGTGATCACTGCTAAGATAACCCCTCCCATTCCACTCCTCCCATTATGAAAAAAATATCGGGTTGGGATTGTCCCTTGTTACATCAGTAGTTTGAATATTGTGAATTTACTGATAGATGCATACATAATAAAATGTATTTGCGTCATATGATAAGTCAATCAGGCTTCATATTAACAAATGTTGAATCACAATCTGTTTTTTTTTTTTTTTATAGTTCCAGCAAAATAATGATGTACAGAACACTCTAAAAAGCGCGAGCGTCATGTTTAAGTGCCCCCGTCAATTATTTACGAAAGTGTGTATTACATCTGCGTGTAGATTTCTAAACAGAATCTTTTGAAGTCACGTGATTTGTCTCATTTTCTTGTATTGAAGTACCCTTGATGAAATAGAAATGTAACAATACACAATATCTACTAGTTAGTTTGCCTTTGTATTTATTGGGAATTTATTTTCTTTGAAAAATCCATGTCTACACTTATCACGAAACTTGAAGTTTCATTAAAAACGAATTAATGCCGAACCACGACGAAACTGTGACGGTTTCACACTTAG